>JAPYYA010002362.1:0-14081 GCA_028533165.1 Leontopithecus rosalia
GGCAGGTGATGAACAATGGGAACACATGGACACAGGGAAGGGAGCACCACACACTGAGGTCTATTGGGGGAAATAGGGGAGGGACAGCGGGGAAGGGGGAGCGGGGGAGGGATGGCATGGGGAGAAATGCCAAATATGGGTGAGGGGGCAGAAGGCAGCAAAACACACTGCCACGTGTGTACCTATGCAACTATCTTGCATGTTCTGCACATGTACCCCCAAACCTAAAATGCAATAAAAATTAAAAAAAAAAAGAACCTCTAATGTGAAGTGGCTGTTTTTCAGGCACTAGAAAAGGCCCGGCAGTTTCTGTAAGGAGAAGCCCCTCTGCCTCCGCCAAGGGGGCGGGCTCTGTGTCTCATGTGCCCATGCAGCTGCTGACCCCGGCCAGTGGGCAGCACTCGGCTATGGGTGGCCATGGGCAGGTTCCCTGGGCTCCTGGGGCCTCGTCTTCAGTCTGTACTTTGCACTGTCCTCCTCCCGCTGGGTCAAACCCTGCACTAGGTCAGACCACTTGCAGGTCACCTCCTCCCTGAAGCCGTCCACAGAATCAGAGATTTCACTGGCCCCTTTGTTTTCTCGGAAGGCAGAGAATCTTCTAGTGTGTGTTAATTACAATGAGTTGTGTCCCGGTCTTATCTGCTATGGCTGACCAGTAGCTTTGACACAGGTGGGTTGTGCTCAGATCTCTGAATCACCCCCCAACACACACACTGTCGCCCGCCCCACACCTTGTCCGAAGCTCAGTATGTCACTGAGTGTGGGTTGGGGTCCGGGGAGTTCACAGCGAGATCCTCCAAGTCAGGCGCTTCGCACAGCAAATCTTACTTGACGTCCAAGCAAGTGGGTGATGCAGTACCCAGGCCACAGATGAGGACACAGAGGGTCAGAGAGGCCAGGGGTTTCCCCCAGGAACATGATGGAGCCAAGAGGTGGCCCCAGACTCTTAGGGTTCCAAGGTCTTCTCATCCCCTCTCAGTCAAGGTCAGCCAGAGGGGAGAATAAATGCGCTGGGGGCTCAGGGGTTTTTGGAGTCAGGGTTGATGATGCCGCTGACCTCGCTGGACTTAACATTTATTCAACAAATATTTGTCCCAGACACCAGAAGAACCAGGGGAAGCCCCACCCCGACCCCCAGCCCCAGGGGCCTGCCCAGACGCAGGCAACACTGCTGACGAGGTGAGACTCTCTTATAGGGGCGTGGGCTAGAAGGGCAGGCATCGGCCGTTGGCTCTGGCTTGCTGCAGAGGTGCCCCTTGTTTGGTGAGGTGAGGACAGGGTGGGGGATGGGGTTGGCCCCAGCCAGGACATCGCCTGTGTCACTCAGCAGTAGACTGACCGGCGCCTGACGCCCGGCCAGCACCATTGACCCCTCTGCCAGCTCTAGCCAATATTTGAGGTCAGGAGGCAAGAGCAGCACCTGTGAGCAGGCCACAGGGCCAACGGGGTTCCCCTCCGGGCCTTCTGCTGCCACTCTGCTTCCTGAAGCCAGGAGGCCCAGCTCAGGCGCTCCGCCAGGGCTCCCATGGTTCTAGCTGCAGGAATGAGGTAGCAGGACTTCCTTCTTTAGCCTCTGCTGCAGCAGGGGGCCTGCCAGGCAGGTGCGGGGTGGGCATTTCTTGCCAAGGCCCCGTAGGCACTCTTGCATCAGGTTGGTGCTATCTGAGGTCCTGGAGGCATCTCAACTGGAGACTTTCTCAGCCACACAGACAGGCTGGACTGTGACGTCTTCCTGTGTGTATGATTTACAATAAGTTGTGTCCTGGTCTTATCCGCTATGGCTGACCAGTGGCGTAACAGAAGGGGAAACTGAGGCCCAGAGTGATGCAGCCCAGGACCTCCCAGGCCAAGGTCCATGCTCTTACCCCAGGTGTGGTGTTTCCGTGATAACTGTGGGTCATTGTAGCCCCCCTGCTGGGCCTGGGGTCAGCACTGTCACCAGCATCCCCAGGGACTTGAGGGATGGCATGGCTTTGGGACGAAATCCTACCTGTGGCGGGGTCTGTGCCCCGCCCAACTCAGACCAGCTGAGCACTAGATATGAGGCTAGCTATGGACCCCCCAGGGGAGCGTCTGAGAGCTGGGCCTTGAAACTTGGCTGGAGTTTGGCCAGCACCAGGAAGTCCACCTGCCCACTGGGGCCTCCATGCTCATCTCTCCAGGTGCTGCCTGAGCTTGGCTCTGGTTCCAAAACCAGGTGCTGGTGCAAAAGCCATACCTCTGCCTCAAGGGGACTGTGGGTCCTTGAATGCTTAGAGATGAGCGTGTTCCAGAGAAGACAGGCAGGGCCTGGGAAGCTGGAGGAGCAGTCACCCTCCCGCCGCTGTCCTGGGGGGGGTCTTCCTGAGGGAGGTGCCATCTGCTCAGAGACTGAGGATGAGGAGGGAGGGGACAGCCTATGGGAACAGGGGAAGGACCTCTCCCAGTCCCAGGGGTCATTTTCCAGGAAGGCCCAGCCCATCTGAGAAGCTCCATAAGCCCCCGTGATGGGTGGCAGGCCTGGGGCTCTGTGGCGAGGCTTTGAACTCCCAGCCAGCTCCAGGATAGCTGCCTGGCTGTGTTGCTGGCCCTCCTCCTGGCCCCGTCCCACTGTCCCCGAACTGGATCCAGGCAGGCAGGGAAATGTGGATGTCAGCTCTGAACCACCACATTCCTGAGGTCCCTTCTGGGCCCGGAGCTGCACGACCTCCTCTTTCGAGTTAACCCGAAAATCCATGCTGGGGGGTCCCGCCCCTGCCCCACTCTGCCGCCTCTGCATTCCCCAGCTCCTGCCAGCACGGCCTAGCCAAGGCTTGCAAGCGCATTCCCAGGGGGCCTGGGGCGGCTGCCGCCTCCCGCAGGCGGGGTATTTTGGGGGCGTCCCCTAAATGAAAACAGGGCAGGAATGCTGGAGGCCACACCGTGTCCCCAAGGCTTGGGTGCGGTGCTTGGAGCTGGCACAGAAGAGGGAAGGGGGAGGGAAGAGGATAGCGGAGGATGGGGGGAGAGAGGGGCCTGGAGAGCCCAGGAGAGCTAGCGGGATAGGGTGGGTCGGCTTGGGAAGGAGAGGGAGCCCAGGGAGGCCTACAGGCCACTAGAAAATCACTCTTGGGAACCAGGGTGGAAATCCTGCCTTCCATGATGCTCACCCTCTCTGTGGCCCATTTTCTTATCTGTGAATTGGGAGATGATGTTCTGAGGTTCACACAGGGCAGGGCTCACATAAGGGCTGCCTGGGAGCTAGGCTTGGCCTCCACCCTGTCCTCAGGAAGGGCCACGTGGTGTCCACGTGTGCTGGCTCTGGTGGTCCCCTGGTGTCCTGTTCCCTGTCAGTCATGGCACTGGGCTTCCCTGGGGCTGATTTCTCATGGATCATGGAATTTCCAGTTTTAAGGGGACCAGTGTGGCTCAGCAGGGCGCTCCCTGGCAGGGTGGGTGGGCGACTCTTATCGAGGCCCCCCAGATACTCTTGAGTCAGGGGCGCTCCCCGGCAGGTGTGGGTGAGCGTCTCTTACTGGGGCTTCCCAGATACTCCTGAGTCGGGAATGCTCCCCCAGCAGGTGTGGGTGGGCGTCTCTTATCAAGGCCCCCCAGATACTCCTGACTCAGGGCAGCCATCTGAGGTTCTGGAGAGAGACCCTGGCTCAGGCAGAAATCTTGTCCAAAGGGAATCTTGTCAGATGCCTCCCACCCCAACACCCCCAGTCCCCTCCCACACAGTGACAGCCTGGTGACCGGCTGTGCCTCTGTGTCCCTTGTCCTCCCAGGTCCCGACGCGGGTCAAGATGGGAGCTGCCTTAGAGATCTTCATTCTGCAGAGGAGGGAACTGAGACACAGACATGGATGGAGGGAATTTGCCCAGGGCCCTTCGGCCTCCCAGGCCAGGACTCCAGCCCTAGCCCCATGGCAGGAAGAGGGTCTCACGCTGACCCTGTCCCCGATAATCCTGCATGCATGGCACAGGCCTCGGTCCTCCTCTCCCCTGGCCTGGTCCCGCCCTAGTGGGCCTGCCCAGAATGGCCATGGGGGCTTCCATCCTGCCTCTGTCACTGCCACGGAAGAACATCGTGAGGCATCCCGGGCCTCTGTCCTTCTGGCCATGGGGGCTTCCTGAGCACAGCCACTCACCACACCCCCAGGTCTGGATCCCACGCAAGGACCGGCCTAGGCCCCTGGACCAGGGTAAGAGGGAGACACAGCAAGGCCTAGAGAGGTTAACTGCATGCCCAGGGTGTCTGGCCAACGGGCAGGGGAGCCGTCTTGACCCCAGGTCTAGCCTCTTTGGTCTGAGGCAGGCAGTGTTGGGAAGCAGGCTTGGGCCCCCTCCAACCACCCCGGCTGCTCCTCTGAGCCCCCGAGGTGGGCACCAGACCCAGGCCTCTCCCAGAGCAACAGGAGGGCACAGAGAAGGCGCCTTTGTCCAGCCCTGGAGAAGGTCCCGCTGGGCAGGGGCAGTTAATGGATGGGTCTGGGGTGGGCCCCACACAATGGCATGTTGTGCCGCCTGTCGGGGCAATCACTGTGCTCGCCTATCAGGGCCCCATCGCGGGGACACACAGTCATGGGTGCAGGCCCACGGTGGCCACCCAGCAGCCAGGCCCTCCAGTCTGAGAACACAATGACCGTCAGTCACCAGATGGCACGGGGAACCGGCATGAGAAGGCCGCCGTGAGCACCAGAGGCACCACCAAGACTCCCAGACTTGGGAGGGCGAGGCCAGCCCGGCCCAGCCCTGCACAGCCGTGGCCTTGACACGTGCCTCACCTTCGTGAGCCTGGTTTTATGTTCTCACAGTGGGGCCAAAGCCCCCTCTGCCACCCTGCCAAACTGTGGGCGAAATGATGGGAAATAAGGGAAGAGAAAGAGCACGGAAAGGTAAGTGTGCAGAGGAGGCTGCAGCAAGCTGGCGGGAAGCTAAGCCTCTGTTTAAGAAGCCCGATCGGAACACGTGCACCACAGCTGTGGCCCCAAGTGCCCTTTGGATGGCGGAGAGCTGGGGCAGAACAGTAAGGTTGGCAGGATTGCCAAGGCGTGGGATCCGGGGCAGACACAGCCAACAGTCAGTGCTGTAAAGACAAAGAAACTGGAAAGTGACAGGGATGGCCTTTCATCCGGTTCTTTTTGACTCTAAAACCTCCAATGGCTCCCCAGTCCCTGCGGCAGCCAGATATACCATGCGTCCTTGTTTCCTTCCTGATAAAAACTCATCTGGAGCTCAAGTGGGGAGCAGTCCAGGGGTCTCCCTACTGCAGACCACACCGCGACCCCGGGTGCCCACTGGTCTCTCCACGGCAGACTGCACTGCGACCCCAGGTTTCTGCTGGTCTCTCTGCCTCAGCCCACGCCACGACCCTGGGCACCTGCTCTCTGCTTGGAGCTGGTTTCTCTGAAACCGAAATGAGATATTTCAAGACTCCCTGGCCCTTCCTTCTGGACACCAGAGGTGGCTGCCGTTGGGTGCCGAGGACCCCTGACACAGACAGAAGGGCCCCAACATGGACCGAGAGGGGGCCTGGGCAGTGAAGGTGGCAGGACCATCCCTGCCGTGGCAGCATGCAGGGACCCCAAATCTCCAGCAGGAAATCTCTAAAATAGCCCATAGCAGCTTTCCCACAGGCCTCCCTTGTGGTATTTTTAGCCCTGGAGCCGGAGACTTGGCTTGTTAAGAATAGCCTGGGGCAGTGGGAACGTGCCCCAGCCGAAGGCAGGCTTCAGACTCCCATGCACCAGTCAGTGGGTGCTTCAAGGGCCGAGAGGCGTCCACAGGCCCTGGCTGCCCCCGCAGGGACAAGGGTAGGTCTCACTTGCAAAATCAAAAAGGTGCCATCCAATGTATCAGGCTTCCATAATGGCAGTCAGGAAAGAGGATGGCCAACCTCACAGACAACCCCAGTGGCTGGGCCACCCGGTGGCTGACAGGCTGGACTCGGCCTTCCACCTGGGGCCTCTGCAGCGCCAGCCCGACACTCCCAGTGGGTGATGAGGGTGAGCTTCCAGGGTCAGGTTGGGTGAGTGGTTCTAGCCCCAGGGGTTGGGGTGCCGTTCCCACGTCACCTGGCCAGGGCCTGATGCACCTGGGTCAGCTCCTGCACCTGGAGTGTCTGATAGTTATTCCCCAGGGAGGTGCCACCGAACCGGTCAGAGAGGGGCCTGGAGTTTTGCAGGGGGAGCCCTGGGGCACCCCAACCCCTTATACGTACTCCTTGGGGATTCGGTCCAGGCCCCAGGGATGGAGTGAAGGTGTCCCATCTTCATCCCAGGCACATCTGGGGCAAGAAGCCCATCCCTAGTCAGCCCTGATCTGCCGAATGGGCTGTTATTCAAAGCTGCAGTGTCTGTGGGGCGGAGGGGTAAGGCTGGCAGGACGGCCAAGGCGTGGGATCCGGGGCACACACAGCCAACAGTCAGTGCTGTGAAGGCAAAGAACCTGGAAAGCCAAGGGCTTCCGAGAGCGGCAGGGATATGCCAGCCTTTCATCCCGTTCTCCTGACCCTCAGACCTCCCATGGCTCCCCAGTACCTGCAGCAGCTAGAAATTCGATTCACTGAGGAATCCTTGTTTCCTTCCAGATAAAAACTCACCTGGAAGCACTAAAACAATGGCAGCAGATGACAGCAGAGAGATCCTGAGCTCAGGTGAGCTGGGTTCCCTGAGGCGGGCTCAGAAGCTCCTTCCCAAGGCGGGGAGGCCCCTGTGTGCTCTCTGAGAGCACGGCCTGCAGACAGAGTCCAGATGTCTCGGGCAGGCCTTTGAAGACTTCATGTCAGAGCCCAGTTCTCCCACTTCCTAGGGGTGCACCTTCGGCCCTGTGGGGGCCCCTGGTCCCCAGGTGATGGTGTCACTGGGACAGTCCAGTGGTGGACCGTGGCACAGGAGGCGCTCAGCAGTGCAGCAGCGCTATTGCCCAGCCCCAGCTCCTTCCCAGACACCCCTCCTCCCGCTTGGAGCAAGGGCCTCCCCCGCCGGTCCACCCCGCCTCTCCTCACTTACCCCTGCGACTCTGCCCAAGCAACACCTCCCCCTGCAATTCATTCACTTGTCAGCTCTTTATGCAGCCGGCCGGCCATCGTTTCTTTCCCATCCTCGTTTTTCTGAGGGCCTGCTGTGTCGGCTGCTGGACACGAGAAGACATGGAAGACCCCAGGCCTTGACCTCCAAGATCCCCCAGTTTGGTGGAGGAAGCAAACAAGGAGACTGCAAAACACACCCCGCGGAGGGGCGAGGCTACCAGTGGGAGAGCAGAGCTGCAGGGCTCAGTGGTGAGGGCGAAGGGGGGCCAGGGGCGCAGCAAGGAGGAGGGGATCCCCAGGCTGAGCTTTGCAGGCTCCAGGGGGAGGATGAAGAGCAGGTGTTCGGTCGGTGCAGCCAGGACTGTCCCATCCCCACTCCCACCATGAGCCTGGACCTCTGGAAGCTCCCTGCTTAGCCCAGCATCCACACGTCCTTGACCAGAGCTGGACACATTTGCTCTGTAAGTGAATGAATGAAGAGTTTGCTCCGAAAGGCTCCTTGAGAGTGGAGCTAGCCCATGGGAAGCTGTGGGGTGAGGGGGGAGGGAGGGGATTCCAACCTCCCAAGGAGCTGGGCTGTGGTCTGCCACTCTGCCTGGAGCTAGCCCTGGGCCCTTGGCATGAAGACCCTGGGGATGTGCCAGGCCAGTGTTCTGTACCATCCGCCTCCCTTGAGGCCTCTGCCAGCCTCCTCTCACCCATTCCTGCACGTGCCCCACCAATCTGTGTGGAGCGCCCACTCCAGCCAGCCCTGCTCTATCAGCAAATGTAGCAGGCAAACCCTCTGCACTGTGGCACTGCGTCAGCCTGGTGAGACAGGCATGGAGGTTGGGAGCAAGAGGGCAGCGGGCTCCGCTAGAAATCACAAGTGATGCGGGATGGAGCGGAGTGGAGTGGGGGCATCTGGAGCACAGGAGACGATGATTCAGGAGATACAGGGCAAGGCAGCCCAGGATGGGGGAGCGGTCAGTGCAAAAGCCCCGAGGCAGGAGGGCGTGGAGGCCTGTGGGGCTGGAGCAGCGGGAGGATGGGCAGATGGGGTTGGACCTCATCGGCCATTGGAAGGATTTTGACTTTCCTCTAAGACAGGAACTAGTGGGAAGTTTGGTCTCACGTCTTCACAGGATCAGCCTGGCTGCTGGGGTGAGAAGAGACAGCAGAGAGGCCACGACAGAAGCCAGGGAAGCAACAGGGAGCCAGGGTGGTCCTCCCGGGAGACAGGATGTGGCTTGAGCCCCAGTGGAGACGGCGGGGTGGAGCCAACAGGGTTCCTGACTGAGTGGATGTGAGATGAGGGAAAGAGGGACTTTGTGGTCAGCAGAATCATGCCTCCCCCAACGATGCCCATCCTAACCCTGCCACCCATGACAGTGTGACCTCTGCTGCGAAGGGAGCTTTGCAGTCTTGAAGGTTGAGGACCCTGAGACGGGGAGATGGCCCTGGACTGTCCGGTGGACCCAGCGTCATCACCAGGGTGCTTGTAAGTGGAGGAGGAGGCCTGGGGAGCCGAGCAGACGTGAGAACAGAAGCAGAGGTCAGAGGGATGTGTTGTTGGCGTGAGACGGAGGAGGAGCCACGAGCTGAGGTGCACCTGGCAGCCAGAAAGGGTGAGGGTTCTTCCCGGAGCCTCCAGCAGAACCCAGCCCCGCTGCCACCTCGACTGTAGCCCGGTGAGACTGGGGCCGATGTCCAACCTCCAGAACTGTGAGATCTAAGTGTGTTGTTTAAGCCGCTGCAACTGTGATATTTGTCACAGCAGGCATAGGAAGCTGTACAGGGGTCAGCGATGGCCTGCTGGCCTCCAAGCTCACACTGAAGCCTCCTGGAATGCTGCAGGTTGTGAGCCGAGGTCAGACAGTGACATGGAGATGAGAGACGCCTCCACGGCAAGGTCCAGTGCCGTCACCATCTCAGGGGAGACTCCCCAGCTGAAAAGAGAGAAAGTGGCCGGTGTGGCCCAGAATGCCCAATGTCAAAGAATTGGCACCCAAGCCGTCAGTCAGCCCCTCGCCCACCTTGCAGACAGCACCTTGGACCCAGCAAGATGTCCCTTGCCACGGAGGCCACCCACAGGCATCGCCTTCCTTTTCGCAGCTCTGTGTGAAATTTGCCAGCTTGGTTTGGTTCTGGGGCTGGATTAGAGCTGCCAGCCTAGGAGCCCACCCTAGTTTTGTGTCTGCACTATTTCCATAACATTGGAACAAAAGGAAGTTTGGCTGGGCGCCGTGGCTGCTAGCACTTTGGGAGGCCAAAGCGGGTGGATCACCTGAGGTTGGGAGTTTGAGGCCAGTCTGACCAACATGGAGAAACCCTGTCTCTACTAAAACTACAAAATTAGCTGGGTGTGGTGGTGTGCGCCTGTAATCACAGCTACTCGGGAGGCTGAGGCAGGAGAATCTCTTGAACTCTGGAGGTGGAGGTTGCAGTGAACCAAGATCGTGCCATTGTACTCCAGCCTGGGCGACAGAAGGGAAACTCTGGCTCAAAAAAAAAAAAAAGGTGGGGAGCATTTTTACCAATCCTGGGAACCGTGGGAATCTTTTCTAAGAATCTGCACCGGATCAGCACGAGGAACCTGCTGTCGGTGATGAAATCTGTTGAGGATGTGACGCAGGCATGTGTGCGTGCAAATTTCGTTCTCTTCTTTTTAAATCAATGATTAGACAAGTTCTTAGAGCGGGTTTAGGTTCACTGCAAAATGGAACAGAAAGTGCACAGTTCCCACATCCCACCTTCCCAGACACACACACAGCTCCCTCCGTGACTGACATCTTGCATCTTCTGGTATATTTGTTACAATTGAGGAAGCAACACTGACCCAGGATTATAAACGTATGATGACACCATTACAGTAACACGCAGAAAAGCTTCGCTGCCCCCAAAGTCCTCCGTGCTCCATCCCCTCGTCCCTTGCCTCCCCCAGCCCCTGGCAACCACCCACCGAGCCTTTCCCGTCTCCATAGTTTTGCCTTTTCCATCCGCCATAGAGTTGGAATCGTACAGCATGTGGCCTTTTCAGGTCCACGTCCTTCACTGAGTAACGTGCAGCTAATCACTCCTCATGTCTCTCCGAGACTTAAGAGCTCATTCTTTTTAGCACTGGATAAGAATACTCCGCTATCTGGATGTACCACAGTTCATCACCTGCTTCGTGATGGGCATCTGGGTTGCTTCCAAGTTTGGGCAGTCACGAAGAAGGTGGATTCAAGCATGCTGAAAACATGGCTCACGTCCCGTGTCCGTGGGGCGTGGAGGAGGCGCTTCAACCGTCAAAGGAAGTTGGAAAAGAGGTGGAGTTTGGTGGCTTTGGGGCCCCTGGGGCAGCAGGATTCCAGGGGCTGGGAGAGTTTTCTGGAAGGTGAGCTGTCCAGCAATGGGGGGACTGAGGCGGCCAGGACATCTGGAGAAGCCCTTCCCTGACATCTCGCCTCCCCCACCAGGTCTAAGCAGAGGCCAGGAAGACCTGACAGGGTCTGCTCTGCGAGAGGACTCGACACCACTATATCCTGGGACTCTGGGCCTAGGCTGCTCTTCCCTTGGCAGAGGGCACTGCTCTCCTGCTGCCACTGTCACCTGCATGCCCTCACCCCAGAGGTAGCCCCCGAGGGCAGGGTGTGAGAACCTTTGGTCCCCATCCCTGCTCCCCACTCCGGACCTCCAGGTGTCCCCAGCCACACCTGAACCCACTGGCTTTGCCATCTGACCCTGCTCTTTAGGGAGAGGCAGGAGATGGCACAGATGGGCGTGGAGCCGGAGCCACCCAGCCCTGCTGCAGGACCACCCCTCGGCGGCATGATCAGTGCCCATCTGAGCCCACGGCACACAAAAGCAGGAAGGACTGGGACAAGATCTTTCACCTTCCTCCGGTCGTCATCCGATTGTTCTTCCCGTGGTGACGCCATCCGGCAGCCTCACCGATACTCCCCTCTGGCACGGCCAGGCCAGGCCCACCCCCCACCGAGGAGACAAGCCGGTGGAGAAGCCGGCCTCTCTGCAGGGTTCAGGGCCCAGCCCAGGCACAGCGCTGTGTGGTTGCCAGATGCACAGAAAGACCTGCCCTTCCAAGGCAAACCCAGGGGGCTTTTTGTGACTATGCCGGGGGCGTGGAAACGACCCTCAAAATGCCTCAGACTTGCAGAAACGGGGGCAGCCCTTCCAGAGAGGCCCAAGTCCCGGGCTCCAGTGCGTGTCGCGTGGCAGAGGGTCCTGGCAAGCGACGGCCCACTTAGGAAAATGTGGGAAGACCTGGGATCCAGGCTTCGACTGCTGCCCCGTGTGATGAGGCTGGCAGGCTTGCGGAGGCGACTAGGCACTGTAGTCGCTGCCCTCCTGGAAGAGCTGCCTGGGGAGCAGTGTGGCTTTCCTGGGGTCCCCACCCCCAGCGGGAAAGCATGGACAAGAACCAGAGGGCTGGAACCTCTGGAGACCTGGTAGGGAAAGGCCGCCCAGCCCCTGGTGCTACTGTGAAGATTCGTCAATGTATGCTTGTGTCCACTGGGAAACTGCCCCACCCCTGGGGGAAGCCATGCACCGGGATGGCAGGTCTTAAGTGAGGAGGGCAAGGAAGAAAATGCCCAGGACGCCTGCCCAGAGCCTGCGCATCTTTGTCTTTGGAAGAAGCAGCCCTCGCCTCACCAGCCCCCGATAGATACTCGAACACACACACACACACGCGCACACACACACACGCACACACACAGACGCACACACGGGCTGCTGGGAAGTGAGTGTGTCCTTGCTTCCTGTGGAATCTGTGAAGCTGCCTGGGGCCAGCCGAGCTTGGCAGATCTTCCCACCTGTGAAAGAGGCCTCTGAGGTCCTGGTGCCACCTGGATGTTTAAAGTACATCCGGCCTGGGGTTGTGGCCCCACCAGGATCTTCCCCAGGGCTTCACCAGCCGCACCCTCCCTGGCCTCCATGCATGTCCAGCATGAATACGTGGCTAGGAAGGGAGGCTGGCTTTGCTGATCCCGAGGCCCAAACGTTCACAAAAGACACTGGGAACTTGAAGGGCGTGGGTTCGAGTCCAGCTCCTGCACCTCTGTTCTCATCACTGAACCAGGCTCAATATCCCTGGTCCTAAGTACCTCCTGGGGATGGTGTGAGCTCCAGGAAGAAAAGAGGAGGCAGGGCTTCATAACAGGAGCTCCCGGGGCAGGCAGGGGCAGCTAGGATGATGATGCTGGTGGCAGACTTAGGCGGGTACGGCCTGCTCTCCCCCATGCCCCGAGCTTTAAACAATGCGCGGCAAGCTCAGCTCGGTGCGGGAGCCCCTGTAGCATCAGCGGATGTTTTTCCTCACCAAGATTGGCTGGGAAGGGACAGCACATGCTGTCGGAGGGGGAGAAGGTGGGTGGGTCCGGAACATTTCAGCGGGGAAAGACAGAACGCCAACTTAAACTGGTTACAGCCAAAAGGAGAGGGTTAATTGCTGTAGAACAGCTTCAGGCACAGCTGGTTCCAGGGGTATCATTGGAACTTGGGGTTTCCATCCCTCCTTCTCTAGCTCTGATTTCCCGTTTTGGTATCACTCATAGGCAGACTCACCCCTCTCTCATTTCCTTCTAGTCCAAGATGGGCATGGGGCCAGAGCCACCCCAGTCTTGGTTGACTGCCTCGCCAGCTGCAGAAGCAGCTTCCGGCTGCCTTATCAGTGCCTTCCTGAGTTCACGGGCACCATGCAGCTGGAGATTCTCTACCTTGCTTTGAGGGTGGTTTGGGTGTTCTCTCTTTCCTCTCTTTTCTTTCTGCCCCCAACGGAGACAGTTGCGGGGACAGCTGAAGGGGCTTGCTACTGGCATCTGGAGGGCAGAGGCCAGAGATGCTGCTAAATACCCTCCGGCGCCCAGGACAGCCCCCACAGTGAGAACTATCATCTGGCCGTGGTGCTGGATAGAGAAATCCTGGGACAGTGCTGTGGATGTCTGGGGTGGTCATTCGTCCAGCCACAGGGGGCTTTCGGAGGTTGTCCTGAGGCTGCAGTACAGGGGGCCATCCTGAGGAGCTGGGTGGTCCCCACCTGGGCTGAGGACAGATCTTTGGGAGGCAGCAGCGGCCTGAGCCCTGGAGCAGGAAGCAGAGGTCCTGGCTCCATTCCCCCTCATTCCCCCTCTGCTCAAATGAATCACTCCCCCCTTGCCACCTCCATTTACTCATCTGAGGCAGGAGCTGACCTAGGAGTTGGGGAACCACTCAAAGGCCTTGGGCGAAGGTCAGTGCCTGCGTAGACCTGGCCAGCACAGCGTGCTTGAACTTGGCATCTCAGCCTCTCACCACGGGGACGTGTGGCCGGGGAAAGTGCTGGCTTGCTTCCAGGTTGGTTTGGGTGTTTGCTATTTCCTGTCTTCTCGTGACCGCCACCCGCACCCCCGCCCTGCCCCGCCCCAGGTTCCCATTGAAATGCCGGCCAAAGGAGAGCTGTAGAGGCAGCCCCAGACCGCAGCCTTACAGGGCCCTGCTCTGAGCAGCTGCCTGAGAGTCCCGGGCTGGGCGTACATTGTTCCATTTTTGGAATTCTTCAGGAGTGAGAGCAGCTTCGGCTGTCAACAACGCTCTGTTCACAGAGGCCGGCCCGGCAAAGGAGAGAGGGCGCACTATTGTCCAGGCTGGGCTGCGGCCGCAGGAATGTGCTGGAATGCCGGCCGCAGGGCACAGCCCCAGAGCGGGGCCTTTGTGTGGAAACACCACCGGGCAGCAGGGCCATCCCATAAATAACGATGACCTCACCCCCAGATATCAGGCTCTGTGGCAGGATGGGGTTGGGGCGGGGCCGGCCCCCAGAAGGGAGACCACAGGGGAGGCTCACCCTTCCCCACACACAGCAGCAGCCTCTTGCTGGGGAAAGCCAGCCAGGGTGGGGCTGGGGTGGATGCCTGCCCCTGAAAGACGGCTGCATTGACTGGGGCCAACTGATACCCCACAGTGCCTGAGACCCTGCATCAGGACTTAACCTCAGCCCAGGGGTCCCTGATGAAAATGCTGGTACAGGTGTAGGCAGTTCAGGTATACGTGCAGAGGGGCAGGTGTGGGCGTGTGCAAGTGTGGGTACAGGGAGGCGGGCAGGTGTGGGCGTGTGCAAGTGTGGGTACAGG
>JAPYYA010002363.1:0-14080 GCA_028533165.1 Leontopithecus rosalia
AGGGAATCCTTTCCCCATTGCTTGTTTTTGTCAGGTTTATCCAAGATTGTATGGTTGCAAATATGTTGTGTTGCCTCTGATGCTTCTGCTCTGTTTCATTGGTCTATATCTCTGTTTTGGTACCAGTACCATGCTGTTTTGATTACTGTAGCCTTGTAGTACAGTTTGAAGTCCGATAGTCTGATGGCCCCCGCTGTGTTCTTTTTACTCAGAATTGACTTGGCTATGCAGGCTCTCTTTTGGTTCCATATGAAGTTTAAGGTGGTTTTTTCCAGTTCTGTGAAGAAGGTCATTGGTAGCTTGATGGGGATAGCGTTGAATCTGTATATTACTTTAGGCAGTATGGCCATTTTCACGATATTGATTCTTCCTGACCATGAACATGGAATGTTTCTCCATCTGTTTGTGTCCTCTCTTATTTTGTTGAGGAGTCATTTGTAGTTATCCTTAAAGAGGTCCTTTACGTTCCTTGTTAGTTGTATTCCTAGGTATTTTATTCTCTTTGTAGCAATTGTGAATGGCAGTTCGTTCTTGATTTGGCTGTCTTTCAGTCTGTTATTGGTGTATAGGAATGCTTGTGATTTTTGCACAATTGATTTTGTATCCTGAGACTTTGCAGAAGTTGCTTATCAGCTTCAGGAGTTTTTGGGCTGAGACGATGGGGTCTTCTAGATATACTATCATATCGTCTGCAAATAGAGACAATTTGACTTCCTCCTTTCCTATTTGAATACCCTTTATTTCTTTTTCTTGCCTGATTGCTCTGGCTAGAACTTCTAGTACTATATTGAATAGGAGTGGTGAGAGAGGGCATCCTTGTCTAGTGCCCAATTTCAAAGGGAATGCTTCTAGTTTTTGCCCATTCAGTATGATATTGGCTGTTGGTTTGTCGTAAATAGCTTTTATTATTTTGAGATATGTTCCATCAATACCGAGTTTATTGAAGATTTTTATCATAAAGGGCTGTGGAATTTTGTCAAAGGCCTTCTCTGCATCAATTGAGATAATCATGTGGTTTTTGTTTTTGGTTCTATTTATGTGGTGAATTACGTTTATAGACTTGCGTATGTTAAACCAGCCTTGCATCCCTGGAATGAATCCTACTTGATCATGGTAGATAAGCTTTTTGATGTGCTGTTGCAATCAGCTTGCCAGTATTTTATTCAAGATTTTTGCATCTATGTTCATCATGGATATTGGCCTGAAGTTTTCTTTTCTTGTTGAGTCTCTGCTGGGTTTTGATATCAGGATGATGTTGGTTGCATAAAATGATTTGGGAAGGATTCCCTCTTTTTGGATCATTTAGAATAGTTTCAAAAGGAATGATAACAGTTCCTCTTTGTGTGTCTGGTAGAATTTGGCTCTGATCCCATCTGGACCTGGGCTTTTTTTGTGTGGTAGACTCTTAATTGCTACCTCAACTTCATACCTTGTTATTGGTCTATTCATAGTTTCAACTTCTTCCTGATTTAGGCTTGGGAGGACACAAGTGTTCAGGAATTTATCCATTTCTTCCAGGTTTACTAGTTTATGTGCATAGAGTTGTTTATAATATTCTCTGATGATGGTTTGAATTTCTGTGGAATCTGTGGTGATTTCCCCTTTATTGTTTTCTATTGCATCAATTTGGTCGTTCTCTGTTTTCTTTTTTATCAGTCTGGCTAGTGGTCTGTCTATTTTGTTGATCTTTTCAACAAACCAGCTCTTGGATTTATTGATTTTTTTGAAGGGTTTTTCGTGTCTCTCTCTCCTTCAGTTCTGCCCTGATCTTAGTTATTTCTTGTCTTCTGCTAGGTTTTGAGTTTTTTTGATCTTGCTCCTCTAGCTCTTTCAATTTTGACGATAGGGTGTCAATTTTGGATCTCTCCATTCTTCTGATGTGGGCACTTATTGCTATATATTTTCCTCTAGAGACTGCTTTAAATGTGTCCCAGTGATTCTGGTATGTTGTGTCTTCATTCTTGGTGGTTTCAAAGAACTTCTTTATTTCTGCCTTCATTTCATTGTTTATCCAGTCAACATTCAAGAGCCAGTTGTTCAGTTTCCATGAAGCTGTGCGGTTCTGAGTTAGTTTCTGAATTCTGAATTTTAACTTGATTGCACTATGGTCTGAGAGACTGTTTGTTATGATTTCAGTTGTTTTATATTTGCTGAGGACTGATTTACTTCCAATTATGTGGTCAATTTTAGAGTAGGTGTGATGTAGTGTTGAGAAGAATGTATATTCTGTGGATTTGGGGTGGAGAGTTCTGTAAATGTCTATCAGGTTTGCTTGTTCCAGTTCTGCGTTCAAGTCCTGGATATCCTTGTTAATTTTCTGTCTGGTCGATCTGTCTAATATTGACAGTGGAGTGTTCAAGTCTCCCACTATTATTGTGTGGGAGTCTAAGTCTCTTTGTAAGTCGTTAAGAACTTGCCTTATATATCTGGGTGCTCCTGTAATGGGTCCATATATATTTAGGATTGTTAGCTCTTCTTGTTGTATCGATCCTTTTACCATTATGTAATGTCCTTCTTTGTCTCTTTTGATCTTTGTTGCTTTAAAGTCTATTTTATCAGAGACGAGAATTGCAACTCTCTTCACATAGTCCCACATTTCTTGAAGACTTTGTTAATTCCTTTTTGTGCTTTTTTTTCTCTAATCTTGGCTTCTCGTTTTATTTCATTGAGTTGATATTTGAACTCTGATATCCTTTCTTCTGCTTGGTCAATTCGGCTGTTGAAACTTGTGCATGCTTCGTGAAGTTCTTTTGTTGTGTTTTTCAGCTCCACCAATTCACTCATATTCCTTTCTAAGATGTCCATTCTTGTTATCATTTCGTCAAATCTTTTATCAAGGTTCTTAGTTTCTTTGCATTGACTTAGAACATGTTCTTTTAGCTCACGGAAGTTTCTCATAACCCACCTTCTGAAGTCTAATTCTGTCATTTCATCACACTCATTCTCCGTCCAGCTATTCCCTTGCTGGTGAGGAGTTGTGATCCCTTGTAGGAGGCAAGGTGTTCTGGTTTCGGGTGTTTTCCTCCTTTTTGCACTGGTTTCTTCCCATCTTTGTGGATTTATCCACCTGTTGTCTGTGTAGTTGCTGATTTTCTGACTGGGTCTCTGAGTGGATGTCCAGATTGTTGATGATGAAGTTATTTCTGTTTCTTAGTTTTCCTTCTAACAGTCTGGCCCCTCTGCTGTAGGACTGCTGAGGTCCACTTCAGGCCCTGCTTGCCTGGGGAACACCTGCAGCAGCTGCAGAATAGTAAGGGTTGCTACCAGTTTCTTCTTCTGCTATCTTTGTCCCAGAATGATGCCCACCAAATGTCAGTCTGATCAGTCCTTTGTGAGGTGAGTCTTTGGATATATGGGGGTCAGGTAGCTGCTTGAGGAGACAGTCTGTACTTTATAGGAGCTCAAGTGTTGAGCTGTGAGCTCCATTGTTCATTCAGAGCTGCTAGGCAGGTACATTTAAGTCTGCTGCAACAGAACCCATAAAACCCCCCTTTTTTCCCCCAGGTGCTCTGTCCTGGGGAGTTAGGGCTTTATTTATGAGTATCTGTTGCACTGTCCTGCCCAGCAAGGAGGCAGTCTTGTCACTGCCTGTCCACAGAGGCTTTACTGAGCTGCTCTGGGGTCCGCCCTGCTGCCGTGGGCTCCACCCAGCTGCCATGTATATTTCCCTGCAGTCCTGTTTATATGGTTGTGGTTAGAACTGCCGTGGCGATGGTGGCCCACCTCTGTAATGGCAGACTCTCTCTATTATGATGGGTTGCCTCGGCAACAGCAGGCTGCGTCAGCAATGGCAGACTACCTCCGTAGGGGTGGAGTGCCTCGGTAATGGTGGACGCCCCCCCACCAACCGAGCTGCACCTGGATTCAGCTGTCCTGGGTTCAGCTGTGCTTGTTGTGAAACTCTCAACCCGGAGCATTTCCAATTGCAGTTTTTTTGGTTTGTTTGTTTTTGTGGGGGTGGAAACTGCTGAGCCTGATCACCTGGCTCCCTGCCTCAGAGCCCTTTTTTAAATAAGTTGAAGGGTTGACTCTTTCCCAGGGGTTCCATTCACCTGCTGAAAGGGCCCTGGGATCTGTGTGATTCCTGTGTGGCGACCCACTGCGCTGGCTGAAACAACGTTACTGCCTGGGAATCTCCTGGCCTGGCTTTATGTTTCAGTCCCATTTAGTAAGATGAATGTGCCTTCCTGAATCCCTAATTGCCAGTTTAACAGGGCAACCAGACCAGTGTATTTTGTACAGAGAGCCGCTGCGCTGCAGTGCTGGTCGAAACAGCCGCTCTGGCTGAAACAGCCACTCCAGCCAAAACAGCCGCATTGGCGACCCATGGGGCTCCTCCATCTGGGAATCTCCTGGTCTGTGGGCAATAAAGATTCTTCTGGAAATGCGGCATCCACTCACCCTCTGTGCTTTCACTGGGAGCTGTAAGCCTGAGCTGGTCCTACAGCACCATCTTCTCTCTGTCTCTGAGAACTGATTTCAAAACATAACTTGCTTTGTTCTTTTTACTTAGGATTGTCTTGGCTATGTGGGCTCTTTTTTAGTTCCATATGAAGTTTAAAGTGTTTTTTTCCAGTTCTGTGAAGAAAGTCATTGGTAGTTTGATGGGGATAGTGTTGAATCTATAAATTACTTTGGACAGTATGGTCATTTTCACGATATTGATTCTTCATAACCATGGGCATGGAATGTTTTTCCATCTGTTTGTGTCTTCTTTTATTTCCTTGAGCAGTGGTTTGTAGTTCTCCTTGAAGAGGTCCTTTACCTCCTTTGTTAGTTGTATTCCTAGGTATTTTATTCTCTTTGTAGCAATTGTGAATGGGAGTTTGCTCTTGATTTGGCTCTCTATTATTGAAGTATAGTAATGCTTGTGATTTCTGCACATTGATTTTGTATCCTGAGACTTTGCTGAAGTTGCTTATCAGTTTCCGGAGATTTTGGGCTGAGACAATGGGGTCTTCTAAATATACAATAATGTCATCTGCAAATAGAGAAAATTTGACTTCCTCCTTTCCTAATTGAGTACCCTTTATTTCTTTTTCTTGCCTGATTGCTCTGGCTAAAACTTCCAATACCATATTGACTAGGAGTGGTGAGGAGGGCATCCTTGTCTAGTGCCAGATTTCAAAGGGAATGCTTCCAGTTTTTGCCCATTCATATGATATTGGCTGTGGGTTTATTATAAATAGCTTTTATTATTTTTGTGATAGATTCCATCGATACCTAGTTAATTGAGAGGTTTTATTATAAAGTGCTGTTGAATTTTATTGAAGGCCTTCTCTGCATCTATTGAGATAATCATGTTTTTTTGGTCTTTGGTTGTATTTATATGATAGATTACGTCCATAGACTTGCATATGTTGAACCAACCATGCATCCCTGGGATGAAGCCTACTTGATTGTGATAAATAAGCTTGTTGATGTGCTGTTGCCATTGGTTTGCCAGTATTTTATTGAAGATTTTTGCATCTGTGTTTATCATGGATATCATGGATATTGGCCTGAAGTTTCCTTTTTTGTTGAGTCTCTGCTGGGGTTTGGTGTCAGGATGATATTGGTCTCCTAAAATGAGTTGGGGAGGATTTCCTCTTTTTTTATTGTTTGGAATAGCTTCAGAAGGAATGGTACAAGCTCCTCTTTGTATGTCTGGTAGAATTCGGCTCTGATCCCATCTGGACCAGAACTGGTTTTAGTTGGTAGGCCATTAATTGCTGCCTCAACTTGAGACCTTGTTATTGGTCTAATCAGGGTTTCAACTTCTTCCTGGTTTAGGCTTGGTTTAGGCTAGGAATTTACCCATTTCTTCCAGGTTTACTGGTTTATGTGCATAGAGTTGCTTGTAGTAATCTCTGATGGTAGTTTGTATTTCTGTGGGATCAGTGGTGACATCCCCTTTATCATTTTTTATTGCATCTATTTTATTCTCTCTTTTCCTTTTTATTAATCTTTCTAGTGGTCTATTTTGTTGATCTTTTACAAAAACTGGCTCCTGGATTTATTGATTTTTTGAAGGGATTTTCTGTGTCTCTGTCTCCTTCATTTCTGCTCTGATCTTAATTGTTTCTTGTCTTCTGCTAGCCTTTGAGTTTTTTTGCCCTTGATCCTCTAGCTCTTTCAATTTTGATGATAGGGTGTCAATTTTAGATCTTTCCTTGCTTCTCATTTGGGCATTTATTGCTATAAATTGCCCTCTAGACGCTGCTTTGAATGTGTCCCAGAGATTCTGGTATGTTGTGTCCTCATTTTCTTTGGTTTCAAAAAACATCTTCATTTCTGCCTTCATTTTGTTGTTTATCCAGTTGACATTCAGGAGCCGGTTGTTCAGTTTGCATGAAGCTGTGTGGTTCTGAGTTAGTTCCTTAATCCTGAGATCTAATTTGATTGTACTGTGGTCTCAGAGACTGTTTGTTATGATTTCTGTTATTTTGCATTTGCTGAGGAGTGATTTACTTCCAATTATGTGATCAATTTTAGAGTAAGTATAATGTGGTGCTGAGGAGAATGTATATTCTGTGGATTTGGGGTGGAGAGCTCTGTACATGTCTACTAGGTCCACTTGTTCCAATTCTGCATTCAAGTTTTGTATATCCTTGTTGATTTTCTGTCTGGTTGATCTGTCTAATATTGACAGTGGTGTGTTAGAGTCTTCCACTATTATTGTGCTGGAGTCGAAGTGTCTTTATAGGTTACTAAGAACTTGCTTTATATATCTGGGTGCTCCTGTATTGGGTGCGTATATATTTAGGATAGTTAGCTCTTTTGTTTTATTGATCCTTCTACCATAATGTAATGCCCTTCTTTATCTCTTTTGATCTTTGTTGGTTTAAAGTCCATTTTATCAGAGACTAGGATTGCAACCCCTGTTTTTGTTTTCTTTTTTTTGCTCTCCATTTGCTTGGTACATCTTCTTCCATCCCTTTATTTTGAGTCTATGTGTGTCTTTGCATGTGAGATCAGTCTGCTGAATACAGCACACCAATGGGTCCTTACTTTTTACCCAGTTTGCCAGTCTGAGTCTTTTGATTGGGGCATGTTTTACATTTACATTTACATTACCATTTACATTTAACATTAATATTGTTATGTGTGAATTTGATCCTGCCATTTTGTTACTGGTTGTTTGTTTTGCCCATTGGTTGACAGTTTCCTCATTGTGTCATTGGTCTTTACCATTTGGTTCGTTTTTGCAGTGTCTGGTACTGGATGTTCCTTTTCGTATTTAGTGCATCCTTCAGGAGCTCTTGTAAGGCAGGTCTGGTGTCGATGAAATCGCTCAGTAATTGCTTGTTTGTAAAGGTTTTTATTTCTCCTTCACTTATGAAACTTAGTTTGGCTGGATATGAAATTCTGGGTTGAAAGTTACTTTCTTTAAGGATGTTAAATATTGATCCCCACTCTCTTCTGGCTTGTAGGGTTTCTGTTGAGAGATCTGCTGTGAGTCTGATGGGCTTCCCTTTGTGGGTGACCCACCTTTTTCTCTGGCTGCCCTTAGCATTTTTTCCTTGATTTCAACCCTGGTAAATCTGATGATTATGTGCCTTGGGGTTGCTCTTCTTGAGGAGTATCATTGTGGTGTTCTCTGTATTTCTTGCATTTGAATGTTGGCCTGCCTTGCTAGGTTGGGGAAGTTCTCCTGGATAATATCCTGAAGAGTGTTTTCCAGCTTGGTTTCATTTTTTCCTGTCCTCTTCAGGTACACCAATCAAGCATAGATTCAGTCTTTTCACATGATTCCATATTTCTTGGAGGCTTTGTTCATTTCTTTTCACTCTTTTTTCTCTTTTCTTGCCTTTTTATTTCATCGAGTTGATCTTCAATCTCTGGTATCCTTTCTTCTGCTTGATCAGTTTGGCTGTTGAAACTTGTGTGTGCTTCATGAAGTTCTCAGGCTGTGTTTTTTAGCTACAACAAGTTGCTTATATTCTTATATAGGCTGGTTATTCTAGTTAGCATTTTGTTTAATCTCTTTTCAAGGTTCTTAGTTTCTTTGCATTTGTTAGAACATGTTCTTTTAGTTCAGAGAAGTTTGTTATTACCTGTCTTCTGAAGCCTGCTTCTGTCAGTTCATCAAAATCATTTTCTGACCTGTTTTGTTCCCTTGCTGGTGAGGCGTTGTGATCTCTCTGGGAAGGAGAGGCTTTCTGGACTTTGATGTTTTCATCCTTTTTGCGCTGGTTTCTTCCCATCTTTGTGGATTTATCTATCTTTGATCTTTGAAGTTGGTGATTTCAGGTGGGATCTCTGAGTGGACGTCCTTTCTGTTAAAGTTGGGGTTATTCCTCCTGTATGAGGCTTTTTTTTTTTAACACAGGTGCCAGTGTATTGCTTGAGACAGTCTGTCCATTGTCTCCCAGTGGAGGTGCTACTGGGCTGCCTTGTTTATTCTTCACCTGGTTTCCGCTTATGCCAATGGGATTAACCCTGCCTTCCCAATGGTGAGCTTCTTTCCCTTTGCCAAGCCCGCTGCTCCCAGATGGAGCTCTGTCTGATGTGTTAACTGCAAAACTCTCCCAGGAAAGGGCTTCCACTTGCTAGATCTTGTGGGAGTGGGACCTGTCTGGCTGTATCCCCTCCCCACTCCATTTTACAGATACGACACTGAGGCACAGAGCTATTTAGTAACTTGCCCAAAGGCACACAACTACTAAGGGAGGAGCCAGTATTTGAATGGGGCACTCTGACTCCAGAAGAGGCAGAACCACTGAATTCCTATTCTGTTTCTGTCTTTTCCAGGAGAGCACTGATTGATCTTTTAGAACCATTTATGTAAACTAGGAACATGTAAAGGAAAGAAGGAGCCCTGAGATGCCATTATAGGGTGTGCAAGAAATACAGATGCTCTTATGACCCTTGAGAAACTGTTAGTAATGACTGAGAAATTATAGAAGATAGGGATGCCATCAGGAAGTTTTTTGGCAGATAATTCCTCTGCAGGAATCCACTGAGAATGCTACAGGGCTCTGCTCCAGACAGCACACTTATTAAGAACTTGGAAGAAGTCAAGCTCGTTGAGTGGGCTGATGCTGTAGAATTGAAAGGAGAGCCCCCAGTGATGGCACAATCCAGAACACACTTGAAGTATAGTGTGCTGAAACAAGGTGAGTCAGATTAAACAAAGTTATGAAATGCAGGGTCAGCTTGGTTTGCAGACTCGAGCCCAAGGGAGTGTTAGCAGTCTCTGTTCAGTGATGCCTCCCAAAGCCGTTACTCTACTTCTGGTCCTGGGCCTTCAAAGAGTTTTTAACCTTAGCTGATTCCACATGCTAATGAAATCTTCCTAAGTGGAAGATTTCTCCAACTATCATTAGATAACTCAAGAGACTGCAGGCTTTGGGAATAATAGTGTGGTTACAAAAATGTCCTGAGGCTAGTGTGGTGTAATTTTGGCATTTTGAGAGCCTGAGGTGGGAAGACTGCTTAAGCTCAGGAGTTTGAGAGCAGCCTAGGCAATGTAGTGATATCCCGTCTCACACACACACACACACACACACACACACACACACACACACACAAGAACAAAGAAAGAGAGAGAAAAGTGTCCCATAGCAGGTCTTCCCCTCCAGAGACGTTGGAGAAGGTGTTTCCTGCCTCTCCCTTTTCTTGCTATCCAGCAGTAAATGAGTCATGTACCATAGCCATGCAGGCTCTTCAGATGGCCTCTAACAATCATCACGCCCTGGTATTCAGGCTCTTGTCTAGTCTCCGCTTTCATTGAATAAGAGTTGACCTGTGTGATCAAAGGAACATAAAAAAATTAATGTTGTATGACCTTAAGACTAGATCAGAAAAGGCATTGCAGCTTCAACCTTGTTTTCTTGGATTGCTTGCTCAGGAGAAGCCAGACACCATGCTGTGAGGACACTCAAGCAGCCCTACAAGGGAAGGAATTAGTTCTAGCACCGACTTGCCAGTCATGTGAATGAGTCAGCTTAGAATGGATCCTCCAGCCCCAGTCGAGGCTTCAGATGACTATCAGTGCAGCACCAGCCAGTAACTTGCTGAACTATCACCACAACCGTACACCTCAGGCTTTCTTATTATATGAAGAAAAGTAAGCCACTAATTTGTCTAAGCTATAGGTTGGTAAACTATAACCCATAGACTGGCTACCTGATTTTGTTAGAAAATATTTATCAGAACATAGCCACATTATTTTGTTTCTGTATTGTCTGTGGCTGCTTTTCCACTATGGTGGCAAAGCTGAGGAGTTATAACATAGACAATGTGGCCCATGAGCCTAAAATATTTACTATCTCATCCAGCCCCTTGAGAAAAAGTTTGCAGTCCTTTATCTAAGCAACTGTGTTTTTTTTATTTTGTTTTTTCCTATTTGCAGATAAATGTAATACCTAAGTGATAAATGTTCAAATCCACAGGACATTTGTTCTTGAAAAACCAGGTGACTCAATAATGTGGACACTCACAGAAAATATTGTCAGAAATGCCATCTGGCTTTCCTGATTCTGCACTGATCTAAGGTTTGGTTCAACAACAGCAACAGCCAGAAAACAGAATCTACTTTAGCCATTTCAAGAGACTTTAATGAAAGAACTTCTTACAGAGGTGACAGAGGGTCAAGAGAACAAACACAGGATATTGAGGCACCCAGAGATCTGAAATAATGGGAAACCATGTCTCCCACAGGGGAGGGAAAGGAAAGGGAAAGTGGTGTCACCAGAGTCTACTGGGTACCCCTGATCTAAACCAGCCTTGATTCCCACTTATAGACCAATTAATAATTATGGCTCAATCTACTCTAAACTACTCTTTAAACTCCAAATAATTTTTTGGCAGTGATGGTAATGGTGTGATTGAGAGCCATTAAGGAACTATGGGCTGGCCACTTATATCATCTTTTTCTCCTGCCCAACATTTGAGAACCATTCATTGCAAGTCTGAGAGGAGAAACTTTGAAAACCACATAACTTCATTCTGTTGGGGTAGGGCAGAAAGAAGAGCCAAGGACTGGATTTGCCCCACATTGTGAATAAGGTGTGGTAATTTTCCATTTCCTAAAGGAGATGGGGCTGCTATCAGGCTGTATAAACTGTGAGGCCAGGAACAAGAAAACACAATATTCAGTGGAGGATGAAAGGAGCTGGGAATGGATTTGAGGAGAAAATAAGATCTGTCACTAGTTCACAAGAAATCTTAGAGGTTCTTAGGGAAATTACATTGCAGGGGCAAAGGGATGGGAGGGTAGAAAGAGAATGAATGAATATAACACAGGCCATAACTAGCAAGTAAGTGAGGAAGAAATATAGAGACCCTCAGTAAGGCCTCATGGGTTATGGGGCTGGGGCATTGCTACTGGTTTTGGGGAAGCGAAATAGAAGTTTCAAGACTGACTGTGAGACCAACATGGACATTTGACATCTGCTAGGTGCTGCAAGACAGGAGTCTGGTTATAAATCGATGTCAACAAGATCATGTTTTGCCACGGAGCGTCCCCAAGAGATAGACTTGACCTCCCTCATGTTGACAGAAGCCCTTGCAATGGGGTGGTCAGCTCTGGTTCCCATGTCTGATAACATTCTGAGAGTAAATTCGGACCCGGTTGTTTCTGGGGGTTGCCTGCCTAACTGGCTATTGCAACCTGGTGCTTAAGTTGATCTTGGGCTTTTACTTCTTTTATTTCATCCACTCTTACAGCCCTGTGGAGTGGTCAGGGAAGGTATTATCATGCCCATCTTCTGGATGAGGGAACTGGAATTGGGGAAATCAAGTGGCTTCCTCAAGCCAGGCAGCATCCGGGCCAGGGTTGGAATCCAAACCTTATGCCTCCTGGGACTGCCAGGGCTTCCAGCCTCTGCCCTACTGTTTCCCACACTGGCCAGGAGCTCCAGTGTGCTGTGAGCTGGCTGGCCTCCTCTCCCAGTGGCAGATGTGAGAGGAAATGTTTTGAGGCAAGAAAATAGGGTCTGGATGCTGGGAACATAAGGCCAATTCACACTTCATCTGTAACAGGAAATATCCTCTCCACAGGGCATATGCTGTAAATGATTTTTATAATTTTACTTTATCCTCTTCATTTACATAGGGTGTACCCCAAGTAGAGGGTATTTAAACTCACAAAACTCAGTAACAGGGCTTTGGAGTCCCTGTCCTCCGTCCGCTCCCATACGGTGGAGGGTACTTTCATTTTCAGTAAAACCCTTCATTTCTTCCTTGCTTTGTGTTTTGTTCAATGCTTTGTCCAAGAAGCCAAGAACCTGGACACCCTCCACCTTAGCATATTTTTGCAAGCCGGCCTGGAGAAAGAGGTAAGCCCAAAGTTTGGGATTCATTTTTCTTCCTTTTCTTTCTGCTCCATACAGGGTCTCTCTCTCTCTCTCTCTCTCTCTCTCTCTCTCTCTCTTTCCAACTTGGGACCCTTGGTGGGCAGCACCTAAACGTGGAAGTAACTGCAGGTTTCTGGCTATAGCCATGAAACTAAGGAGTTTCCATCTGGAGAAGCCTAATTGCCACCTTCTGATTCGCTTAAGGAATCTGGGTCTTTTTGTTCCTTTTTTTCTTCTGTTTCTTTTTCAGGCTTACACTGGCTGTTTCCTAGTATAGCCTTAGAAATTGAGGGCAAGTGGCTGGGGTTACTCCTTGATGTTGACTGAAGGCCTAGGAACAAATGGGAAGAATCTCCCTGCCCTGAAGAGGGAAGGACTTTTTAAAAATATCTTGGATGAGGCTGGCAAGATGGCCAAATAGGAACAGCTCCAATCTGCAATTCCCAGTGAGATCAACAGAGAAAGTGAGTGATTTCTGCATTTCTAATGAGATACCTGGCTCATCTCATTGAGACTGGTTAGACGGTGGGTGCAGCCCACTGTACACCTGTATGCAAATCAACTAGAAAACCTAGAAGAAATGGATAAATTCCTGGACACATACACCCTCCCAAGACTAAACCGGGAAGAAGTCAAATCCCTGAATAGACCAATAACAAGCTCTGAAATTAAGGTGGTAATTAATAGCCTATCAACCACAAAAAACTCAGGATCAGACAGAGTAATAGCTGAATTCTACCAGAGGTACAAAGAGGAGCTGATACCATTCCTTCTGATACTATTCCAAACAACAGAAAAAGAGGGACCCCTCCCTAACTAATTTTATGAGGTCAGCATCATCCCGATACCAAAACCTGGCAGAGACACAACAAAAGAAAAATTTCAGGCCAATATCCCTGATGAACATTGATGCAAAAATCCTGGCAAACTGAACACAGCAGCACATCAAAAATCTTGTTCACCCCAATCAAGTTCCCTTCATCCTTGGGATGAAGGCTGATTTAACATATGCAAATCAATAAATGCAATCCATCACATAAACAGACCAATGTCAAAAATCACATGATTATCTCAATAGATGTAGAAAAGGCCTTTGATAAAATTCAACAGTCTTCATGCTAAAAACTCTCAATAAACTAGGTATTGATAGAATGTATCTCAAAATAATAAGAGCTATTTATGACAAACTCACAGCCAATGTCATAATGAATGGGCAAAAGCTGGAAGCATTCCCTTTGAAAACCAGCACAAGACAAGGATGTCATCTCTCACCACTCCTATTCAACATGGTATTGAAAATTCTGACAGGGGCAATCAGGCAAGAGAAAGAAAGAAAGGTATTCAAATAGGAAAACAGGAAGTGATATTGTCTCTCTTTCTAGATGACGTGATTGTATGTTTAGAAAACTCCATTGTCGGGGGAACGATCCAAGATGGCCGATCGCTAACATCTCGGGATTGCAGCTCGCAGTTAAAGCTCACAGAACTAGAGGACGCCACACTTTCAGACAAATTCTGGTCGCTCAGGAGCAGAAGATTCCCAGTGGAGGAGACACGCGGGGCAGAAGTTTCGCCGGCACCACGGTGTAGCAGTCTCGCTGGCACCTCCGCACGGCAGCTCCCGGAGCTGACTAGGCGGGGCTGGCGCCCCTTCTGACCGGGGTTTGGAGGAGCCGCGCGGGTTCCCAGCGCTGACTCCTGAGGCCGGCGCAGAAGCTGTGCGGGGACCTCGGCGCAGAGTGAACGCGACTGGTTCCCCTTCTGACCGAGGTTTGGAGCTGCGGGAAGGCAGACTCGCC
>JAPYYA010002364.1:0-14080 GCA_028533165.1 Leontopithecus rosalia
GGAGCTCCAAACCTCGGTCAGAAGGGGAACCAGTCGCGTTCACTCTGCGCCGAGGTGGCTGCACAACTTCTGCGCCGGCCTCAGGAGTCAGCGCTGGGAACCCGCGCGGCTCCTCCAAACCCCGGTCAGAAGGGGAGCCAGCCCCACCTAGTCAGTTCCGAGAGCTGCTGTGCAGAGGTGCCTTCGAAACCGCTGCGCCGGCCACAAGAATTGCGCCGGCCAGCCGCGTGGCTCCTCCACTGGGAATCTTCTGGTCCTCAGCGACCAGAATTTGTCTGAAAGTGTGGCGTCCTCTAGTTCTGTGTGCTTTCCCTGCGAGCTGCAATCCCAAGATGTTAGCGATTGCCATCTTGGATTGTTCCTGATTAAGCAATTTCTTATAATCATATTAGCTACATGTAATATCCACTTCAGTTTACCATTAATAAATTAGAGCATGCACTTAAAAGAACCACAATAAATCAGTTTATTACGTGTCGAGTCTTTACATTAGAGCCACAGTTTATATAGGTTAAGTTTTAAAGTTAATATGAAACTGAGTATAGCAAAGAAAATCTCTAGGAAGAAAAATAGGATATCTTATTGAGAGTTACTAGGTTAGGCTTCATGTATTGAGATAATTTTTGTAGTTCTTGTTTGAAAAGTTTATTTATTTTCTCTGAACAATTCCTGCACACAAAATACATATTGAGTGTAGAGAATTAAAAAATGTCAGAAAAAGACAGAGGAAAGGAGTCCCTTGTTAACCCTTCTGTTTGAGAACAGTTTAGGTAAGAAAGGAAGGTGAGTTAATTTTGTAAGAAGAACTAGTTAGTAGGGCGCTATGGTAACTGACCTGTTAAGGAGCATGCAAACAGTAGCGGACAGTAGGAGAATATGCTTAGGGCGATGCTGTTAGGTGAGTCTGATTAGCTAAATTATGGTGGGCCATGAATTCTAGGATAAGAGATTTGTTATTGATCAATGGAAGGAATTCCAGAGCTCTTTTAATCTAGGACTTGTTTTTCAGGTAAGGAAACCAAATTGAGTTGCTCAGATTAGTTAGTGGAGGAATTGGGGCTGGAACCCAGGCTTTTTGATTAATAAACTAATGTTTCTTCTGTTCTGTGATCTCATGTGTTGCCATTGTTCATTCTGAGAGAGAAGACAGCAAAATAAAAGCAGTGCTTTTTGAGTAAATTCTTACAGTCTTAGAAAAAGAAGATTGATTGAAGGGGAGGTTATTTGAAATTAGGAGACCAGTTAAGCTCATTTTCAGAATCCAGGCATGCGATGATGGAGTCATCAAAGGCTAGAGTGATGAGAAGGAAGGAAGTGCCATTAAAATCAGTGAGGAAATTGGAAGAGTAAACTTGTGATGGGCAAGATCAGGTTTAATTTTGAACAAATTCTGAATCAAGGAGAAATGTTTGATTAGGCAGATAACAATGTGGGGCTGATATTCTAGGTGTTAAATTATATTTAGCAGATAAAGAGGATTGACTGGTTGGATAACATGCAATGTAATCCTTTGACACAATACTACTGAGGGCGGTTTAGTTCTAGGAAGTCTCCCCTTGACTCCTGCTTCAAGAGAAAATTAGTTATCTATTAGATGCATCACTGACTGAAATGTTTGTTTAATAACCTGGTATAGGCAAACTCACCTGAAAAAATGTCAATTTTGGCCTGATTATATAATTGTATGATGCTTCTTTTTCTCCTATAAGAGTGTTAGTAGAATGTACAATCCCATATAAAAGCTGTGTGTTAAAGAAAAGGATGTACTTTTTCAGCCATCTCCAAAGTGGCTTTGTGAGATTTTATGACATGATCACATTTGTTGTCTTGATAGTAAGTAATTCAGTTTAATAATGTTAACTGGTTTCATTTGGACAACATATTTGCCTTAGTCATTCAGCCTTTGTTTTTTTAAACTTACATGTACTGGGAAACCACATGTAATAGCTCTTGATGTTTCTACTAAAAAGCACAGAACTTGAGCTATTATCTAGATGATCTATGAAAATTTTAAAGATGGGGCAGTGTCTTTGTTTAATTTCTCTGTTTGTATTTCCAAGGATTTGAAAGTAAATAATGAGAGGTCTGTATTTTATGAGCAATGATTGCTACACTCACCTGACAAAATAAAAATTATTTCTTTTTCTGTGGTTTAAAGGATTTTTTTGATACATAGTCATAGATTTTTGGAGTCAGATGGGAACTGTAGAGATTGTCTAATTCAGGGATAATACCTGGTTTCCATTTCCATGCTGACTTTATAAATTAATAGTGGCTCTTTAGAGCAATGTTGTGAATTCCCACAACTCTGGGTTCAGCTCAGCATTAAAGAGTCTAATGATAAATTATTGATGTCTTTTATGGGAATGGGGAGTGCCCACACAAATGTCATGTACTTGCTATCCTTATCTAGTATAGTAATTTTGTTTCTCCAGTGAGGAAACTAATATCTACTGAACTTAGTCTGTAATAAGCATTAGGTGGTAAAGTGTTCTTTTATACTCAGTTCTTTGAAACAGGTAGAGTTTTTCTTTACAAATAATGTTAAAAATAATGGACAGTTAAGTTTTCAGGCTAGTTCACAAAAGACTTTTAAAAGTATTTGTTAGTGTTACCCATAACTACTTGGTTTACTTTTCTCGTTTGTACTATTCCTGTAACCTGTGTTTCAGCATTTATCATACTGTGTTATAATTATCTAAGTTTTAAACCAGCCTTTACCACTTAGTACCTGTATGAATTTGCAAATTATTCAAATTCTGCATGTTTCAATTTCCTTATCTCTGAAATAGGACAGTATTACAACTTACCTTCATGGGCTTATTAAAAGAATTAAATTATGAAATACGTAAAGCACTTAAAAAAGAACCTGGAACCTTGAAAGAGTCGCGAGACTCCTCAGCGGTGCTTTAGGCAGCACGTATTAGCTGGCAAGTGCTCAAATATTAGCTATCGTTATCCTTACAGGTCAGTTTCACTCAAATCCTATTTATAGTTCATCCTTATATACCTGGATCTAGATCAGTGTCTGCATTCAATAACTTTCTTGAAGGGCCAATTAAATAAGGAAGGGGCAGAGGAAGAAGCTATCACATGGTATCTCACAGGGTGAAGGAGGAAGGAAGAGGCCAGCTCTTTTAAGAAAGTGCTATTTCCATACTTGTTGAGTTCCACTCTAGAAGAAAGTTTCTCTTCCTTAGTCATTGAGACGTAATGTTACTGATCTCAGTGTGGCCGTTGCAAAGGCAACAGTTTGATTGATCTCAGCTGGAGTAGCTAATAGTTTTCCCAATGGACTTTACACTTTAAAAGATGGTGATCACCCCTCTCCTGCTGGTAGTGTTTTTGTTGCCATCACAAAGTCAGAGTCAGGGTAGGCTAGATAAATTGCAGGGCCAAGAGCAAAATGAAATGTGGGGTTCCAGCTAGGAAACTCACCTTCCCCTTTTACCCCAAGCTGGCTGCAGCAACCTACAAACAATTCTGCCGGAATTCACTTGGTTGCTGAATTGGGAGTGGGTACCACTTTAGGTATCTCACTGCTAGCTCAGGATGGGGATGGCCATTTCCTCTCTGCCACCCAGTTTCTGTCCCTAGCAGAGTGGGGTGGGTGGAGGCAGGACTGCACATGAACCACAGTGCTAAGCGAAGCTCTATTATCTTGTTGGACTTCATGTACAACACACAAATTCAAAGATACAATTATTAAGAATTTATAGATAATTATCACAGAACAAGGTTCTGAACCTTTTGAGCCCATGACTCTTGCAGATGTACTGGCTGCCTGCCCATGAAGCCCACCTTGGTGAAGAGCAGTTTTTTAGATATACCTCTCTGGGTAAGGTCTCCTTTGTGGGCAGTCCAGTTCGGCCTGGGAATCTGGACTTCAGGACAACTCTCCATTATTGTTCAGTTTCTTGGCTGCTGCTGTTTTTGAACGTACAGGTCACTAAAAATACCATGTTTTAAAAAAGAACTTTACCTTTTTTCTGTCATTACCAGTCCACATAGATGTACTCAACTTAATGGTTGTGAACATTAACTATGCTTCTCTTAATTTTGTTACAAGGCAGGTGTTGTTTCTATTTTACATAACTGGAACAGAGGTTCAGAGCAGTTGATAAATACCTTTCCTGAAGTCATGTATTAATTGGCAGAGCTGAGGTTTAAACTTGGGAGAGACTGTCTTATTCCTTAGCCTGTACTGTTTCCACTTGCTCTCATGAAAGTTTTAGCATTAAATCTACATGACACATATGTTCTGGCGGCAGCTTTTTGCCTCAGAAACTTCCTATTTATTTTTATTATTTATTTATTTTTTCCAGATGGAGTCTTACCCAGGCTGGAGTGCAGTGGCATGATCTTAGCTCACTGCAATCTCTGTTTCCCGGGTTCAAGCAATTCTCCTGCCTCGGCCTCCTGGGTAGTTGAGATTACAGGCATGTGCCACCACGCCTGGCTAATTTTTGTATTTTTAGTAAAGATGGGGTTTCACCGTGTTGGCCAGGCTGGTCTCGAACTCCTGACCTCATATCTGATCACCTCAGCCTCCCAAAGTGCTGGGATTACAGGCATGAGCCACTGTGCCCAGCCTGGGAACCTCCCATTTGGTGAACTTGGTGTGTATACTTGTAAGTGCTCTAGACGTTTTAAGCCCTATAAAGATTTTAGTTATCAATGCAGTAAGAGTGTGCATCTACTAGTCTGATATTTTTATGCAATAAGATTGTGCATCTACTAGTCTGATTTTTTTTTTCTAGTGTTGTGCTCACTGGATTTCTAGACTGTTCAGACTTTTCCTTTGAGCATATTTTTACCCTTTACTGTCACCTCGGAGTAGCTTCTTTTGGTTATTGTATTCTATATTGCTGAGTCCCTGTGTGTCAGAGAATCTAAGAGTTGAAAAGGGTAGACTCCCACAAGGAAACAAACATTGCTTTTTAAAAGCTCGTTAAAAATCAACTAAAGTGACCTTAAGGGACCTTTAGAGGCTTCTTTGAAAAGCTTTGTTTACTAGTAGCTTTCTGTACTAGTCAGAGTTCTCCAGAGACAGAAACAATAGAGTATGTATTTATGGATGGATAAGATAGATAGATAAGATAGATTAGATAGATGCATGATAAAGGTTTAGTAGGGGAATTGGCTAACGCAACTGTGGAAGCTGAGAAGTCCCACAATAGGCCGTTTCCACGCTGGAGAATCAGAGAAATTGATGGTGAGCCAGGGAAGCCGAGGCCCCAAGAGCCCAGAAAGCCGCTCGTGTGAGTCCCTGGTTCCAAAAGCCAAAGACCCTGGAGTTCTAACATCCAAGGTCAGTAGAAGAAGGGTGTCCTGACTATGGAAGAGTGGGAAGAATATCGCCCTTCCTCCACCTTTTTGTTCCATCTGGTCCCTAGTCGACTGAATGGGTGCACATCCACATTCAGGGCAGCAGATCCTCCCCTCTAGTCCACCAACTCACACACCAATGTCTTCCAGAAACATCATCACAGATACAAGCAGAAGTAGTGTTTTACCAGTTATTTAGGTATTCCATAATCTAATGAAGTTGGCACCCAAAATTAATTATCACATCTTCTACTTAGGAATGTCAGTGGTGGAGAATGTGGACTGTATTGTCTGACAGACTTGGCTCAAATCCTGCCTCTGCCCTGTGATCTTGGGACTTTAAACACTTCATAACCTCTTTAAGGTCTCAGCATCTTCACTTGTAAAATGGGAGTAATACCTACTACTCTTAGGTTATTGCAAAGATCACATGAACTGAGGTATATGATGTGTTTGGTGTTGTACCTGGCGCTCAGAGTGCTATCAGTGGTTGTTAGCTATTATTATAGGTTAAAGGCTCTAGGCTTAGAAGAGTAACCCAGGGATGTGGTCTGTGCTGTATTAGAGCAATCTGCAGTAGGTATGCCTCCGTGGACTTAGGGGTCAGAATAAGGCCAAAATGAAAGTCTCTTGAGAGTCCCAGGTTTGGTAGAATAGCTTCACGATGGAGTGTTTAACTGTGGCATGCTTAATGATTTAATCTGGTCCTTGGAGTAAAGGTGTATGCTTGTATGTGGATTCAACAAACATTTATTAAGCACCTGCTAGGACTCTGCAGGTGCTGGTATTACACAAAAAGCAAGTTGCCTGGTGTCCTTTTGTAGTTTATATTCCAACTATGAGACAATATGCAAACAAATGACCGATGCTAAATGCAACTAAGGGTTTTAAGGTACACGCAGAATGCTTTGAGGCATAACGTGAGTTGAAGGGAAGTTGCTCTTTGTTAATTTTTATCTTCAGTGCTAAGAATTTTCTTATTATGAAGGACCTTCAGTAAGTTCAATGAATTATTTTTATATTTTCAGTATAGATTGATCCTTCAAACAACAAACATACTGAAAATGTAACTTAACTTTGGACATTTAAGTGACAGAAGCCCATGTTTAAGTTTTCCTAACAATATTATTTATCCTTAATCTTTACAACTTAGGTGAATAGGAGTTATAGACAAAATCATGTTAATGATGTAAGCCTACTTATAGGTGCAATGTACAAAAGGGTTTCTTAGCCCCTCAGGGTGGATGTGTTTCTAAATGATCACTTACACCTATGGGAAATATTGTTGGCAGTTGAGAGATGAGTCTAATATTAGTTAGAATACAAGTGATGTTAATTAGCAGGGTAATAGTTGGATATTCACAATTAAAATATTAGCTACTGTGTATTAAACACTACGTATCAGAAATAATGCTAGGAAATATATATTTTTTGATAGTTTGTATATAAGATTAAAATATATTAAATAATATTTCTATGAAGAGAATTCCCCTCATTTACTATTTGTTTAGCTAATTTTAAAGTTTGTATAAAAACTTTCTTAGTGTCTGAGTTTTTAATGGCAGGAGTCACAGGGAAAATTTTGATGTATTTACAAAAAGCACTTGAGAAATACAGAGCAAACAGATCCAAATCAGAAGCATATACTGGTAAATGAGCAAAAATGGAAAACAATTGGTGTTGAAGGACTATCGAAACAGTTTTAACAAGAGCTTTTTTAAAGAAAAGTCACGAGGATGTGCTTTGAGAACTCTACCTTCTACAAACAGTAGCATCGTCAAGTTTTTCATGTTTAGGTTCATAGTAGTTAAGATCATGGGCTCTGAAGTCAGACTTCCTGTTTACAGTTTTAGCAGCATCACTTTGGGCAAATAATTTAACGTCTTCATGCCTCAGTTTTATCTTCTGTTAATTTAGGATAACAAGAGAACTTCCCTCATAGGGTCATTGTGAGGATTGGATGAGTTTACATACATTAGTTAGAGCAGAGCCTGGAACATGGTAAGCCCTCAGTAGATGTTAGTTGCTGCTGTCATTATTTATTTATTTATTTTTTTTGTAGAAAGGAGGAGGGATGGAGCTTCTTATGCTTATTTTGAATCTGTGTTACAGAGTTTTGCTTTTGGTATATTTTTTTCTCAACTATTTTGTTTCAGCCTTCTTAAAGTCACACTTTGCAACCCTTTCTGAACTAAAGTGTCTAGGCATTGAACTTCAGTAGCTGGTAATGTCATAAAAGGAGAACACTAAGCATTACCTGTCTTTTGGTTAACCTCGATTACAGTATGGAGTAGTATTAAAATTTATTGATATTTATGGTGGTATTTTCTATAGAGCTGTGAGCTTTTTGAAAGAAGAGACATTATTATTCTTAGTACACTGTCTGGTACTACTTATGAGGCCTGAGCTCCTAATAGTCGTTCTGTTATCTATACTAACATCTCATTTATCAGGTTTACTTAGTACTGTCCTTTTCAGATTCAAACATAAGTGAGTTTACTAGCTGTCTAGCTATATGAATTAAAGTACAATACTTTAAATATGAACACTTTTTTTTTTAACTATTTAGGATAATTTTTTTTTTTTTGAGATGGAGTTTTGCTCTTGTTACCCAGGCTGGAGTGCAATGGCGCGATCTCGGCTCACCGCAACCTCTGCCTCCTGGGTTCAGGCAATTCTGCCTCAGCCTCCCGAGTAGCTGGGATTACAGGCACACGCCACCATGCCCAGCTAATTTTTTGTATTTTTAGTAGAGACGGGGTTTCACCATGTTGACCAGGATGGTCTCGATCTCTTGACCTCGTGATCCACCCGTCTCGGCTTCCCAAAGTGCTGGGATTACAGGCGAGAGCCACCGCGCCTGGACCATGGGATAATTTTTTAAACAAACATTGAGCACATCTCATCCTTTGTAAGCAGAATGTAAATCCATCATTATACATACTGTTTATTTGAGCTGTAATATAGTATATCCATGGAGAGTACTGATATATACTTGGTTGTATGGTTCTGTATCACATACTCTCAGGATACCTTGTGGAGTTTTTTCTTTGCATCATATATATTATTTTTCTCTTATTATTATAATGTACCAATTTCTTTCTTCTATTCTTTCCTTCTGTCTCATCTAGCAACCCTAACTTCCTAAATTCAAATTTAATGCTTCTAACCTGCTGTGGATTGATTTGCTTACTGACTTCATTAGAATTTAAAGAAAAGGAAAGATTTATTAATAAGATCTTAACCAAGCCTGAGGGTGTCTTCTGTAAAATGCAGAAGTTCAGCACATAGAGGATGTGACATCTATTTAGCTAGCCATATTGGTTTTACATTTACTTTATGACATTGCTGAGGTTGTCATATATATGTGGCCTCCAGGCAAGTGATTTTTTATTAACATGTGTACAGAAGAATGAAATGCTCATCTTCACTATTTCCTTAGTGTTAACTTACGGCATTGGAATTCAAATCCACATCTCCCTTATTCCAAAGTCTATTTTCCCTGCCGCTAGACTCATGTTACAAAAAAGTTAATATTGTTAATTATTACAGGTCATTAAAGTGACATGGTACTATGGGTAGTTTTTGGTTTAAAACACAAACTCGGCCAGGCACAGTGGCTCATGATTGTAATCCCAGCACTTTGGCAGTATAAGGTAGGAGGATTGCTTGAGCTCAGGAGTTTGAGACTAGCCTGGGCAACATAGTAAGACCCTATCTCTCCAAAATGTTTAAAAATTAGCTGGGTGTGGTGGTACGCACCTAGTAGTCCTAGCTACTTGGGAGGCCAAGATATAAAGACTGTTTGAGCCCAGGAAGTTGAGGCTGCAGTGAGCCATGGTAGTGACACTGTACTTCAGCCTGGGCAACAGAGCAAGAACCTATCACAGAACGCGTGTGCACACGCACAGACACACACACACACACTCACACACACACACTCTCTCTCTCTCAAACTCTTTGTCTTTGTCCTGTTATTGGCATTTTTTCTATGAGCTTTTAAAAATATACCCAATTATGGATTATTTAAATATTTAACTGATAGATATATATTCAACATATATTTTACAACACTAAGTTACACAGATGTAGGTTACTTTAATAACATGCACTTTTTAAAAGGTCTACAATTTAAATAACCTAGTTACTATGTTTATGTTTAAGCTTTGAGCTGAATATATGTGCCCAACTATATAGAAGAAATACTTAAATGTGTATTTTACTTACAGTTTATAAAATGCTAGAAAATACAAAAAGATGTAAAATACAGTAGCTTTGAGGCATTTAGGATTAGACATGGATTCAAATCGTAGTTTTAATCTTAGAATGTTAGCTTTTTCAGTACTTCCTAGGGTTACTGTAAGGATTAAGTGAAATAGCATTAACATGGATGTACCATGTGACCCTATTTGATCCTTCATGATCTCTTTCCTCTTTATCTTTTCTATCTATGTAATTTTGAATCTTGATAACAAGAAGGAGAAAAAAGTATAAGAGAGAATGAAGTATATTTCTTAAGCAAAAGCAAGTATGCATTGCATAGTGCTTCAAAATGAATATTTTACTTTTATCATTTTTTTTACATGCAGAACACCTTTAATATAGCCTTCATTGGACTGAGTGGAGGGAAGCATAAGAATTGGAGCTCATTTTCATTTTTGAGGTGAGTTCATTTGTAGAAAAATTAGTATATTTAAATCAGTCTGCTGTTTCTTTGGAAACTTTGTCATTTGCATGTACTCAGAAATACGACCATTATCCCTGAAATGCTGTTGGTGTGGAGTGCTGGGGAGGGTCACAGGCTAGGTGTTCGAAGGTCCCTGTCCACACCTGGACTGTGCCACACATGCCCTTCAGTGTTGTGAACCTAGTGCCTTGACATCTTTGTGTCCGTTTGCTTATTTTTAAATGGGAATGATATGGCAGTTGGCCCTGCTTACCCTCCAGCTTACATGTTATGAGAATAAATTGAGATTATGGATATGAAAGTATTTTATTATGAAAAATGTAAGGTAGGGGTATTAATATTGTTAACTGTCATGGTGAGTTAAATGGGAATTAACAGTTACATGCAGATTGTTTTAAGCATGAAACTTTTGAATGTTATTATAACCTGGTACCCCTGGAACAGTAGTAAGACAGGACCATCTTATATGTTGTTTCTGGATAAACTGGCAAACAAATAGGATAAGAGGAAGAGGAGGAAGCAGAAGAGGAGGAGAGAAAACAAAACTTGATCAGTTGATTATATGGTCTTAAAAGCATTGACATTTTTAGAACTACAAAACACCTGGAAATTTTTGAAGGAATTGTTTATAGGTTATTAAAAATGAACTTTCTGGCCAGGCGTAGTGACTCACTCCTGTAATCTCAGCACTTTGGGAGGCCGGGGTGGGAGGATTACTTGAGCTCAGGAGTTTGAGAACAGCCTGGGCAATGTGGAGGAACCTTGTCTCTACAAAAATTAGCTGGGCGTGGTGGTACCCACCTGAGGTCCCAGCTACTCCGGAGGCTGAGGTGGGAGGATCACTTGAGTCTAGGAAGTCAAGGCTGCGGTAAGCTGAGATTGCATCACTGTACTCCAGTCTGGGTGACAGAGTGAGATGCTTTTTCTAAAAAGTGAAAAATAAAAATAAAAATGAATTTTCCTTAAAAAAACCAGCTTACATTATTTTCAATGTTTTTACATTTCTTCCTGTGGAGAAAAGCCTAGTCCTTTCTCTAGAATTTTGACCATTTATCTGGATGCCTTGATACTGTGGTATGATGCTTAGTAAGACAGAATGGATATTTCTTCTACCTTCATTAGTTTTGTGTTTCTTTGGTTTTCTTTTTACCTGCCTTTATTTCTGTTGTTGTTATTCTTCTTCCATCCACCAAGGACATGTGATCCTCTTATCTCTAGGCTGAGGTTTTTTCGAATTTTTTTTATTCTTTCTTCATTTCATAAAAAGTGTATCTAGGCTCCTAAAATGTGCCAGGATACTATTTAATGAACACAATTACTATATAATACGGTTTGGCTCTGTGTCCTCACCGAAATTCCATCTCAGATTGTAATCTCCATAATAATCCCCATGTGTTGAGGGAGGGACTTAGTGGGAGGTGATTGGATCATGGGAATGGTTTCCCCATGCTGTTCTCATGATAGTGAGTGAGTTCTCGTGAGATCTGATGGTTTTATTAAGTGTTTGACAATTCCTCCTTCACACACTTTCCCCTCTCGCCTGAAAGATGGGCTTGCTTCCTCTTCACCTTCCACCATGACTATAAGTTTCCTGAGGCCTCCTAGCCATGCTTTCTGTTAAGCCTGTTGAACGGGGAGCCAATTAAACCTTTCCTTTATAAATTACCCAATCATGGGTAGTATCTTTATAGCAGTGTGAAAATGGACAAAAACCTTGTATTTCTTTCCAGTATCTGTTTTGGGAAAGGAATGCTGGTCAGCTGCTAGTAAAATTGTCTCCGTGTACTCCATTATTTACATGCTGTTTGATTCTAGTGTGGTGGTCATGACTACCTAGGTGGTCATTTTGTCTGATGTTGCAGCTGCTATTTGTCTTAGTCTAGAATAAAATGTTATATTTTCCTCATATAGTTCACTTATTCTGTTCCTTGCAGAATGACCAAGGGAGCTGTATTCAGGGCCTTAACAATGATTAACACCGTGTCCTTTAATCTTCAGAGCTAGCTCAACAGTTTTATTCTCCTGTGGCCACTGTAACCTCCAAACTATGAGTAATCTGGCAAGTACTTTTGTGTTCTCTTTATTGCAAATTGTATTCTTTTTCATCTTTAAGGAATGTTGTTTCTTAGTAAATGGTTTTCTTTCACTTCTCCAAAAAAAAAATTGACTATTAAAAGAAAAATAGTTTTAGGGAACATTTACCAATTGCTTTTTTACGTAGATAGTGAGTGCAGGATGTAGCAGAAAGGCCAGGTTTTGTAGTCTTCTCTGTTTAATTTTGGGCATGCATGCTCTCTGAGCTTTAAATTTTATAGTTGTAAAAGGGGTGTTGTTTTGGGATTGTTAGGATTACATGAGATAGTATATAAAAAGTGCCTAGTACACTGTGGAGCACACAGAGTCCACAGAATAGTGTAATTATTGTCATTGCTGGTATTGTCTCCTCGTTGTTGTCATTATCACCATGATTATGTGGGAAAACCCAAATGAAATTTTGTACTGATGGCCTCAAAATGGAATGCATTGTTGATGAAGGTCTCGACATAGTAGGTCACCTTGAGAAACTGTGTGTAGCCATAGTTTCTTTGATGTACTATTCATCTTCATCAAGATGAGAATGTCTACCCAGGCTTAGAGATATATCAACATTTCTGGCTGAGATTACTATAGACTTATGAAAATGGGTTAATTAGTCGCTAATGAGCTATGCTACTGGGGATAGGGTTAGAGTTTTATGAAATATGTAGTTTAACTTTAGACTTACCTACTCTAAGAAGTAGACAGTTATTTAAGTAGTAACTAATTTTGAAAGAAAAAAATCTATCTTTTCAGTTTGCTTCATTTTATGGATAAAATGAAAAAATTCCATCCTTAAATCAGATTTTAAGGGACAGATGTATATAGTTATTAACCATCCAGCTTCCTTTTGCCTGTACACATACAGTCATATTCTGTTTTTCATCCAGAATATGACTGTACAAGCTGTAGGGGTTAGCTAACAGCACATCAGACACCTTCTTTCTGCTAGTTTGGGGGATGATTGAAATGATTGACTCTTACATGAAGAGAAAATAAAATATTTTTATGCAGGAATACTAGAAAAAAAAGTTCTCCATTCAAAAAATACTTTAGCTCTTAGAATCTTTAGCATGAAGTCACATGATGTGAAAAAGCCAATTAAAAGTCAGTTAAGGCTGGGTGCAGTGGCTCATGCCTATAATCCCAGCACTTTGGGAGTCTGAGATGGGCAGATCACCTGAGGTTGGGAGTTCGAGACCAGACTAGCCAGCATGGTAAAACCCCGTCTCTACTAAAAATACAAAAATTAGCTAGGCGTGGTGGCAGCCACCTGTAATCCCGGCTAGTTGGGAAGCTGAGGCAGGAGAATCACTGGAATCCAGGAAGCTGAGGTTGAAGTGAGCTGAGACTGCACCATTGGACTCCAGCCTGGGCAATAGAGTGAGATTCCCTCTCAAAAAAAAAAAAGTCAACTAAATATTTTTAATGGTGGAAGACTTACTTTAAAGTTTTATGTTCTGAATTTGTCTTCAAAATACTTTGAAAAGAAAATAAATATTTCCAGGGTTCCAGGAATTCTGTTTAGGGGATTTGGTTGAACTAGGTAAAAACCTAGATAGCATTGCCCAGAACATTTTAATTGTCCTGTTTAAAAAAGATGAAGACATGCCTTTAAGGAGCTATGATATATATTTTTGATTGAACTTTTTGCCCAAGATGCATTTCTGAAATAAGTAAATGGAATGTTTTAAATGTCAAATGGAAGCATGTCATTTGTGAATCTATTTTTACAGCAGTATTTAACATCTAATAGATCTTTTTTTTTTTTTTTTTTTTTTGAGACGGAATTTCGCTCTTGTTATCCAGGCTGGAGTGCAATGGCCCGATCTCGGCTCACCGCAACCTCCGCCTCCTGGGTTCAGGCAATTCTCCTGCCTCAGCCTCCCGAGTAGCTGGGATTACAGGCACGCGCCACCGGGCCCAGCTAATTTTTTGTATCTTTAGTAGAGACGGGGTTTCACTATGTTGACCAGGATGGTCTCGATC
>JAPYYA010002365.1:0-14080 GCA_028533165.1 Leontopithecus rosalia
TCATTGTTCATCACCCACCTATGAGTGAGTACATATGGTGTTTTCTTTTCTGTTCTTGTGTCAATTTGCTGAGAATGATGTTCTCCAGATTCATCCATGTCCCTACAAAGAACATGAACTCATCATTTTTGATTGCTGCATAATATTCCATGGTGTATATGTGCCACATTTTCCCAGTCCAGTCTATCATCGATGGGCATTTGGGTTGATTCCAGGTCTTTGCTATTGTAAACAGGACGCACAAGTTTTTAAAACTTTCATGAAGCCTAATTTGTCTATTTTTTCTGTTCTTGCCTGTGCCTTTGAGGTCATTTCCAAGAAATCATGGCCAGATCAAATGCCATGAAGTGAAGATTTTGTCCTGTGTTTCCTTCTAAGAGTCTTATATTTAGATCTTTTATCCATTTTGAGTTAATGATTGTGTATGGTGTTAGGTAAAGGTCCAACTTTATTCTTTTGCATGTAGATATCCAGTTTTCTCAGCATAATTTGTTAAAAAGAGTATTCCCCATTGAATGGTCTTGGTACCCTTGTCAAAATCATCTGACCAGTTTATTTCTGGGCTTTCTGTTTTATTACATTGGTTTATATGTCTGTTTTTATGCTAGTAACACACTGTTTTAATTATTTTAGTTTTTTCCTTTTTTTTGAAACAGAATCTCACTCTGTCACCCAGGCTGGAGTAAGGTGGTATAATCATTGCTCACTGCATCCTCTACATCCCAGAATTCAGGGGATATTCCCACCTCAGCCTCCTGAGTAGCAGAGACACAGGCACACACCACCATGCCCAGCTAATGCTTATATATGTTTCTTTTTTCTTTTTCTCTTTTTCTTTTTTCTTTCTTTCCTTTCTTTCTCTTTTCTAGTCTTGTTTTTCTTTTCTTTTCTTTTCTTTCTTTCTTTCTTTTCTGTAGAGATGGGGTTTCGCCACCTTGCCCAGGCTAATCTGAAACTCTTGAGCTCAGGTGATTCTCCCACCTCAGCCATCCTGCTGGGATTATAGGCATGAAGCATCACACCTGGCCAATTACTATAATTGTTTAGTAAGTTTTGAAACTAGGAAATAGGAATCTTCCAGCTGAGTTCTTATTTTTAGGATTGTTATGACTACCCAGAATCCCTTGAAATTTCATGCAAATTTTGGAATATATTTTTATGTTTCTGAAAAAAAATTATTGAGATTTTGATAGGAATTTCATTGAATCTGTAGATCATCTGGAGTAGAGTAACATTTTAAAAATATTAAGTCTTTCAATCCTTGAACATGTTATATATTTCCCTTTATGTTTTCTTCCATTTATTTCAAACATGTTTTATAGTTTATGACATGCAAATCTTTCACCTACCTGGTTAATTCCCAATATTTTATTTTTTTATGCTATTGTAAATAGAATTATTCTTGTAATTTCATTTTCATATTGTTCATTGTTCACACACAGAAATGCAATTAATTTTTTTGTGTTGACTTTGTATCCTACTACTTTACTGAATTTGATTATTAATTCTAACAGGTTTTTTGTGTGAAATCTTTATGGTTTTCTACATATAAGATACAATCTGTCAACAGAGATCATTTTACTTCTTCTCTTCCAGTTTGGATTTTTTCTCACCCATTGTTCTGACTAGAACTTCCAGAACTATATTGAATAGAAGTGGCAAAAGTGGGTATCCTGGCCTTGTTCCTGAACTTAGAGGAAAAGCTTTCACTCCTTTGCCATTGAGTATCATGCTCATGGTGAATTTTTCATAAGTGGCTTTTATTATGTTGAGGTAGTTTTCTTCTATTCTTAGTTTATTTCATGTATTTTATAGCTATTTTTATGCTTTGTCTTTAAATTCTATGCAATAATTTAATTTCTATGTAAGAATTTAAAGTAGATTTATGCACCAAAATTACAATGACACAGGTTTCTATATTTGTCCATATATTTACCTTTACCAGAGAACTTTATACTTGCACATGTCTTTACAGTTCTGTTTAGCATCCTTTCATATCAACTTAGCAGACTCATTAGCATTTACTGTGGGGCAGGTTTAGTGGTCTACTTCCTCAGCTTTTGTTTATTGGGGAAAACCCTAATTTCTCCTTCATTTTTGAAGGACAGTTTTGCCTTTTGATTATTCTTAGTTGACAGGCATTTTTCCCCCCAGCAGTTTGAATCTCACTGTCTTCCTGTCTGTAAGGTTTCTGCTGAGAAATACATTGATAATTCTATAAAGGCTCTCTTGTACATTGGGAGCCACTTTTCTCTTGTTGCTGCTTTCAAGATTCTCTCTGTTATTCAACTGTGGCCATTTGATTAGAATGTGTCTCAGTGTGGGTCTGTCTCAACTTAATCCTAGTTGTACTTTGTTGAGCTTCCTGAATTTGTTATTTTCTTTTTTGACATAGGGTTGCACTCTGCTACCTAAGCTGGAGTACAGGGGTGAAATCATAGTTCACTGCAGCTTCAACCTTCTGGGCTCAAATGATCTTCCCGACTTGGCCTCCTAAGTAGCTGGGACCACAGGCATGCACCACTATGCCTGGTTAATTGTTGTATTTTGTTTTGTAGAGCTGGGGGGTCTCACAATGTTCCCCAGGCTGGTCCCCAACTCCTAGGCTCAAGCATTCAACCAACCTCAGTTTCCCAAAGTGATGAGATAACAAGGAATTGCATATCCATTTATTTCCTCAAATTTGGGAAGTTTTCAGCCATCATTTTTTTCAAATAAGTTTCTCCCTTTTCTCTCTCTTCTCCTTCTGGAAGCCTCATAATGCCTGTATTGGTCCACTTGGTAGTATCTCATAACTCCCTTAAGCTCTCTTTACTTTTCTTCTTTTTTGTGTGTGATTTGTTGTTGGTCTTATAACTTGACAATTTCAAATGACCTGTCCTCAAGTTCACTGATTTTTTCCTTCTGCTTGACTAAGTCTGATATTGAACCCTTTTAGTGAACTTTTCAGTTCAGTTACTGTATTTTTCTGCTCCAGAATTTCTGCTTAGTTCTTCTTCATAGTTTCTACCTCTTTGTTGATATTCCTAGTCTATTCATGCATCCTTTTCCTGATTTCATCTAATTGCCTATCTTATGTTTTCTTTTACATGGCTGAACACTTTTAAAACCACTGAAAGTTATTTTAAATGCTTTGTCAGATGATTCAGGTATCTGAATGTCTTTAGTGCTCATTTCCAGAGATTAATTTCATTCCTTTGATTGAGTCATGTTTCCCTGTTTCTTTGTATGCCTTGTGATCTTTTGCTGATATTTGGGGATTTGAATAAAAAGCTACCTCTCCCAGTCTTTCTGGACTGGCTTTGTGTAGAAAAATACCTTCACCAATGAGTCTGGCTAAAAGTTCTGAGACCTAGACTTCTCAAACATTTTCTGGGCATATGTCTTCTTTGTACTTGTGAGTGTGTTTTTCATTCCAGTATATATGGCTGATTTCAACTGTCTTAATTTCCCTCATAAGCCTGACCCTGCTTCTTCTCAGGAGCTTTTGGTTTCCATTTCTATTATATCCTGTAACCATAATCTCTTGCTTCCCTAATGCCTGTCAGTGGAACTTTCAAACTCCCTGCTGCTAACACTGCTAAACCTGCAGTGTTTGCCTCTATTTTCATGGGGGGGCTCCCATCTGGTATCTAAGCTATTCTTGGTATCTAAACTGTTGCCATTAGCACTCCAAATTAGGAAAAACAGAAACCAGTCCCTCAGGAAGCCCCCAGTAAACCAGAATGTTGAATGCAAGTTCCACTCTTCTTCCTGTCCCAAGGAGGAGCCAGTAGTTGGGAGGCTTCCTCCCAGTGGTACTACACTGCACTGGGTAGAAAGAGAAGCTAGGGTGAGCAAACTGCCTTCAACTTTTCTACACTTTTCAGCTTTTTTTCTTTGTTGACTGGGTCCTGTAGCTTCCAAAATGGTTTCCAGAATACTCACAAACATATTTTCATTCATATATTGCTATTATTTTAGGATCTCCATAAGGGAATAAGGGTATTGAGCTTAGTCCACCATCTTGCTGATGTCACCCCTATCAATTGATTTTTGACAGAGGTAAAAAGGTAATTCAATGAATAAATCATAGTTCTTTGATTAAATTATAGGCCAAATTGTAAAACCTAAAATTATGAAACTTAGAAGAAGTCTTAGAAGAAAATTTTTGTGACCTTGGTTATACAAAAATTTTTTATATGTGATACCAAAATCATGATTCATATAAATTGTTTTGATAAACTGGACTTTATCAAATTTAAAACTTCTGCTCTTCAAATGATTTTTATTAAAAGGAAAAGATATTTACAATGGTAAATGTTATGTCATATGCATTTTACCTTAACAGAAAAATTGGGGGAACAGAAAAAGCCAAGCCATGAAGTGGGAGGGTATAGATTAGATTGGAGTAATGTATCAATTTTAATTTTCTGTATTTTATGGTTGTATTGTGGTTACTGTGGTTACTAAATTATTTGAAGGTAATGGAGCATAATATTAGCAACTTATTCTCAAATGGTTCAAGAGAAAATAAGTTTTTATACTGTTTTTACAGTTTTCTGTAAATTTCAGGTTGTTTCAAAGCTGAAGGCTACTGTAACAATTATAATGCTTGTTCAGATGAGACTCAATTAAATTACAAATGTGAAATTATCAGAGCCTTTATCAAAGTAAACCCAAGATGATGAGCATGAAATTGGCAAGACTTGGAGACTGTTTGAATGAGGAAGCAGTGATGGCAGGTGGAGTCCAAGATGGCAGGTGGACAACAGTTAAGTTTCTGGCCTGGAAGATTGAGAAGATGTTGGTGCCTTGTTAAAAAAAAGAAGGGAAATAGAAATACATAAGTCAGGAAGAAGATTAGGGTTGAGGGAAAAAAAGAATGAGTTTATTTTGGAAATATTGACTTGATAGAGTAGTTCACAGTATGTTCAGATTCCAGGTCCCCATGAGTATTTGGATAATAAGAGATGTTAGACACAGTGTGTGTTTGTGTATGTGTGCATGTGTGCATGTATGTGTGTGTCTTTGGTGGGGCATTGCTTGGCTTGCTTTGGGTCCACTCCAATAACTTTCTGAATGTGCCACATCCCTACCGTGAATTAGCCCTTTTACCAGTACCCTGGTTGTCCACACCAGTGATAGGGAATGAGCCTAAATATATAATTGATTATTCTTGGAAGATTGCCAAAAACAAAAGCTGGAAACTTCCCAAGCTGTCTCCAGAGCATAATGTGTTTTCAGCGCACAAAAATCTCCATTGCCAAATGGTCTGCCAATTGCCTGGATTGTTAAAGAGACTGAATGCATTTTCATTGCACAGATGTGTCCTCTGATTACCTTATTATTTAATGCCCTCTATAAAGGTAACTTATGGCTTAAATACCTTATCTTGGTATTTGAGGTGCTCTCCAAACAATTTTGTAGACCCCTTTCCTCTTGTCCCCCACCTAAGTCCTCACTACCTAAACCAGTTCGGTATCCTTTTCATCATCAAAGCTTGTCTTGCACTTTTGAGACCTTACTCACCCTCTTCTGCCACTTGGAATTCCTACTGTGTCCTGAGAGAGCGTCATGCTAGACCCTGTGGAGGCACTGAGCTGATAAAGACACAACCCCCATGCTTAAGGAACTTGCAATCACAAGAGAAAGGCAAGGTGCTTATATGAAGGAAAGGAAGATCTTATTTAAGAAGGTGGATGTGGGAGAGGAGTGGGCATGTGCACCTCTAGATTGGATAAATGCTTGCTTTTCCAAATATGACTTGTAGACAAGCTAACCTGTCCCCAGATCATCCATTTACAACTGGCTGCTCACACTAAAATACACATGTTTTGCCATGCTCACTATCTCTCATCCTCCAGGCCTAAATAAAAAATCTATTCCACAGAGTGGCCTTTCCTGATGCATTCCTACCACGATCTACAATACAGTGAGAAAGTCTAAATTTACACTTCCTTCTTTTTCTCATCAGGTAAAACACCAGGTGCACTATAAAGAAATGGTGGCAAAAAAAAAAAAACAAAGAGTTTCAGAGTCTCAGATCTGGAAAGGACCTTAGCCAGCCCAGCCCCTTGTGTAGCAGATGAGGAAACTGAGGTTCAGACAGGGAAAGTAGTTCATCAAACACTACACAGTTCAGATGCTTCAGGTTGCAAGAAATTAAAATCTCAATCCAAACAGGCTTACACCAAAAGGAATTTGTTAGTTCACATAATTGAACAGTCTAGAGGTGTAACTAGCTTTAGCCCAGACTTGAGCTAAAGGTTGAGCTTTAGCTCAACCTCTCTTCTCTTCTCCTCTCTTCCTCCTCCCCCTTTTACTCCTCCGCCTTCTCCTTCTCCTCCTCCTCCTTCTGATTCTTCTTCTTCCTCTTCTTCTCTCTCTCTCTCTCTCTCTGCCTTTCTCTCTTTTTCTCTCTTTCTCTCCCTGTGGATATCCCATTGTAGAACCAAAATGGCCATTAAGACATCCTAGGACTCCATTTTCCCCAACAACTCACTTGAAGCTCCTCATTGGCCTAATTCACCTGCCCTGGGACATAATAGGTCTCCTAACCCAACACTGTAGCCATTGGAACGGGATGGGCAGATTGGCTTAAGCAAAACAGGGCTTTGCCTTAGAACTGGAGGTAGGATCAGTTCACCAAAATCTCATGGCCAAGAAACGTTGGATGCTATTGTGAAGGGGAGAAGAGAATCAGTGCTGAGGATACAAACCACTGAAGTCCACTCAAGAAAGTTACTGGCAAAGTCAGGGCTGAAGGTCAGATGCCTTGGCTCTAGGTCAATGGTTTCATCACATTCTTGGAAAGGTTCAGTGCCAGCTAAGGTTCTGTGATAGCAGGATGTAGCCAACAAAGCTTTGCATTCAAACAATTCTGTGTTGACTCCGAAGTGGGAATGCTAAATTCATCATTCCTCTGGCAGGGAGAAAAAATAACTCCAGGATCTGTGTCCAGAAAGAGACAGGGTACAAGAAGAAAAGGGATGATTACTGGAACAAGCTGTAGATCCAAATCAGGAATTAGAAGTAGAGAACCTGAATAATAATTGTCTTCCATGTGCTGTCAATGGAATAGAATCTGCGTAATTGATCTAATCTATACAAAGTGAGACAGGCCTTCTGGAAAGCTGCCCATGAACAGATCAGCAAGACCCATAATTGCCATATTAGATGAAGATAAAGTGAAGACTAAAGATGGAATCCTTCCAACCTACAGTACTGAGAGCAAGACAAACAGAGTCTGGCTGGTTTGAGTAGAGCAGGAAGAAGGATAGCAGCTATTAGTGATTCCAAGGCAGCCATAGTTCAGAACTGGCTTCTTCAGGAATCTTTATCTGTGTGTTGTGTTTTAAATGAATCTCACATAGAATACACTCTATTCCCAATAATGTATCATTTAAGATGTGCTTGTTTCTTGGTTTAACCAAACAAAAATATTTCGTCTGTGAATCCTCTTAAAGTCCTCCAAGTCCCATAAGGATACCCCTACCCCTTGGCACATAATACTGTCACTGATAAGCAGGAATGCCTCCAGAGTATTTTGACAATTTCACCTTCATCCTTCTTCAGTGTTCTCCTGGAGAGAAGGGCTAGAGAGGTACAGGACAGTTCCATCCCTTCAGGATCACATTATGGCACATATTCAATAAGAAGGAAAATTCACATTTCTTGGCTAGTTGTTCCATAATCTAGTTCTGGCCCATCTTCTAAATTCAACCTTTCATGTGTCCTGTTCAGTTCCCAGCACAACAAACCTCTAGCAAAGAGTTTTTCCATATAATGCCCATGATTGTTTGATATGTTGCCTTACACCAGCACTATCCTTTGCTTTACCACGCATCTATGGGCTAGACTCAGATGGTGGCCTCCAATTTTGACTGCTAGATTAAAATACTGCCTTCTTGGTGAACCCTTCTTTGATTCTCAACAAGAAAGAATGACTTCTGTCTTTTTTAGACACGACATCATTTTGCTTCTTTCCCCCTTAGAGCATTCTTTGCATGCCTTGTATTGCCATGATTTGTACATTTGTCTTATCTTTCACATGGATCTCTGGGTCTCCAAGGCAGACATCACAGGTGATTTATGTCTTCAGTCTCAGCATGGATGGATTTATCAAAGAAAACTCATAGGGCAGGAACTGTGTGTATTTTGCTAATGGTGGAACCTTGAGCAAGTATAGTTGGATATCTCATGGAAGCTTTGAGGGTAAGAAAATGGGGAGAGCCCCTGGGTTCATTCTCTGATGAGATTCCCTGAAACCTTCCTTTCATTGCCTCAGCCCTAAGTCTTTCACTGTGGAGCTATTTGTCATCCTCAGCCCAGAGGAACCTTCACTCATTGAATTACTGTGACCCTGGGCAGTTACTAACCTGTGAAGCAATTTCAGGCCAACATTCTTGGTGTCACAGATTATCTGTAAAACCATTTGTGAGGTGACATCCAGCTAGTAACATGCCCTGTGGTGGGGTGTTTCCAGGAAAGTTGTTTAGATTACAAAAATAGACTCTAAGGCCACCAGTCACATAATTAGATTCTAGTACCAAGGACCATTTTACTTTTATTTTGAATTTTTTCTCCTTGTGCTGCCACTACCATCTTATGCTGGGACTCCAGCTACCCAAACTGTCTTACCCCTGTGCAAGGTAACAGTGAATCATCCTTTAAAGAATATGGGTTCTGGAGTTAAGATGCAAGGTTTGAAACTGGCTCCTTTAGTTGAGAGCTTTTGAGCAAGTCATTTGACTTCTCTGAGCCTCCATGAATTTATCTGCAAAGCAATGAAAGCAAAAGTGTCTATCAAGAGGGTTGTTTTGAAAATTAAGTTACCATACAAAAAAAAGTCCCTAGCATAGTGCTTGGCATATAATAGCACTAAAAAATGTTAGCAACTATTTTATTTATTTCAATATCATTATTAGCAGAATTTCTAGTGATAAAATTCTCAGGTTAACATCTGCAGGGAACCATAGAACAGACTCTTGGCCACCCTATTTCCTGGAGCTAAAATTCTCAAGATATTAAGACTCCTCTTCTGCCTGCAGAAGTATCTGTTTTCATACATATTTGAAAGAATGTACCTCATCCTTTTGTCAATTCGGCTGGAAAATATGGGGATACTGGTGTCAGCTCAATGTAACAGAACTTTCTCGTAGACTGGACTCTCCAAACATGAAATAGGCTGCCCTGGAGGTAGTGACCGCCCAAGTATAGGAGATATCCAAGTAAAAGCTGGACAAAGGATTGTAGGAAATCTTGTGAAATAACCCAGATATCATATCCAGGGATTGAACTAGAAGAACTTTGAGAACTTGACCAACCATAGAATTCAATACTGAGTTATCCTTTCTTTTTTATTCCTAGCATTTCCTTAGAGAAAACAATTTGATAACATCAAAAATTAGCCAAAACTACTACCACAGCTGGAAGTCTGATTTGTGGAGCACGGCATTTGTAAAGCAAAGATCCTGAAACTATGTTTTCTGAATAGTAGAAAAGAATTTCTAGTACACATGCTACCAACCCCTACAAAACTCACATTTGAGAAGCCAAAGATAGCTCTACTTGGTAAACTCTCATTTTAAAAAGGCATTCACTGAATTGCTTAGCTATGTGTACCTTAAATTGAATTGAGTTCAGGAACAAAATGTATCAAAATATGTCTGCCTTCTAGCTTTTAATCTGTTATACCTTCTGGCATTGAACTATGTCCTTTATCTTCTGGGAAGAATAGAATCTCTCATCCTAATCGAAGAGTACTTATTAGACATCATAAGCATAATACAGAATTTGGTTTGGGTCATGGGAGATTCTAACACCCTTGGAATTTCTGGAGCCATAGGAGTGTCTTTGTTATGCTAATATGGTAACTCATAGCAGGTCCTTAATATAGCTAACAGCTTCTTGAGGAGGACTGGTCACCAGAAAGACCAACACGGTGATTAAAGTGTTGGGATTTTTGGCCAGACCAATTTCCAGGAAAAGAATTGGGTCTGGAAATTGAGTTCAATCACATGGTCCATGATTTAATCAAGTGTGTCTATGTAATGAGACTCCAATAAAAACTCTGGATACCAAAGCTCCAATAAAAACTCTGGAGCTTCTTGGTTGGTAAACACACTGATGTGCCAGGAAAGTCACATGCCTTATTCCCTGGTAAGAGGGCATGGAAGCTCTGTGTTCAAGACCTTCCCTTGCCTTTAGCATGTCCTTTAAAATAAAATTGTAAATGTAAGTATAGTGCTTTCCTGAGTTCTGTGAGTCATTCTAGTGAACTATCAAAACTGAGAGAGAAGGTCATGGGAACCCCTAAACTTATAGCCAGTTTATTGGAAGTGCAGCCTGAAGACCCAGGGTGTGGATGATCTCTGAAGTCAGCACAGTCTTGTGGAGGTCTGAGCCTTAAATCTCTAGAATTGAACATTAATTCTGGGTGGCTAGTGTCAGAAGTAAACTGTAGAATACCAAGTTGTGGTTGAAATAAATTAGATGCCATAACAAAAAGTTATTATACTGGATAGGTTGTGTCTCGGCTCTCCCTTCTACAAAAGTTTGGACCACAAAATATTGACAAGGATGAGGGGAAACCAGGATTACAGACTAAGAACATAAGTCTTAGAAGGTAAGAAACTGGGCCAGTGGAGGACAGTGGGGAGCATGTAAATTCTTTACTCCACAGGCAGGAGGTCCCAGGCAGTACAAGTAGGTCTGGTGTTGGAAATTCAGGAAGGGTGGGAATATAGGCCAAAAGGGGTACTTGTATAAGTTTTCATTTAATTCTCCTACAAATTTATGATAGTCACCATCACTTTCTCTTTACAGGTGAGAAAAATGAGACCCAAAGAGGTTGAATAATAGGAATAAGCCTGTGCATGTCAAAGTCAAGATTCTTGCCGGGCGCGGTGGCTCAAGCCTGTAATCCCAGCACTTTGGGAGGCCAAGGCGGGTGGATCATGAGGTCAAGAGATCGAGACCACCCTGATCAACATGGTGAAACCCCGTCTCTACTAAAAATACAAAAAATTAGCTGGGCATGGTGGCGTGTGCCTGTAATCCCAGCTACTCTGGAGGCTGAGGCAGGAGAATTGCCTGAACCCAGGAGGCGGAGGTTGCGGTGAGCCGAGATCGCGCCATTGCACTCCGGCCTGGGTAACAAGAGCGAAACTCCATCTCAAAGAAGAAAAAAGATTCTTAACCCACACCTATTTGATTTTAAGCCCCTTGCAATATTTCATGCTGCCCTTCCCTGTAAGGGCAACTGGCAGTCTCAGGACCATGGTCTGTGATGGGAAGCTTCTGAACAGGAGATGGGAACATGACCACTCAGCCAAGACTAGTGAACAGTCCTTTAATGGTAGTAGAGGGGTGAGGCGGAGGAGGAGAGGGGAAGGTTTTTGTGAGAAACTGAAGCATATGGCAAAGTTATAATGACTGAGATTCACATATGAAAGCATAATACCATAAACAGAGTAGAGGGAGAAACCAGTCAAAGAATCAAAGTAGAAAAGAAGCAGAGTCACACCAGCAGCTTCTCAGTAGCCTGGGTGCTGCGCAACCTGGCTTTGTCCTCTCAGAGGTCAGAATCAATTCCAAAGCCCCAGCTGTATGGCTGGAAGTCTGTAGAGACAGGAATTGGTGAGATAATGGAGTCATTGTTCTAAAAGGAGCAGCTAAGGTAAGTACAACAGGCAGTAAGCACTGTAAGTGCTTGCATTGTGATGAAGCCTAAATCCAGCTTGATTTATAAGGAATCAAAATTCTTTTAAAAACTCAGTGTAAGCCCCTCAAAAATGCATTCATTGTGTACCAGCATGTCATCTCACGATAAGTGAGAAGTATAATATCCATTTAGGGAAAATAAAGAAAAATAGGTGAGCTGGTTTCTTCCTTCAGAGGTGTTATAAGGCAGATACAGACCATTTTTTCTCTTAATTCACATAAGAATAAAATGTACTGACATCAAAATAGGAAGAATTGTTTGAGTGTTAAGGAGATTAAGGGGAATGAAAGATGAATGAAAGTTATATCAAGAAGACAATAGATGGGTCTACTCTTCTTATAATTATTAAACTTTTAGGAGTTTTATCAAGTTCTAACATCACTTGATCCAGTTTCTCAAATACTATCATATGAAAGAACTATAAATTGACATTGACTTTTATGTATCTAAATAGAAATTAAAGGGAAGCAGCCCCTATCTTTTTAAATTGTATTGCATATTTGGGGTTTCACAAAATCTGAATCTATACATTCATCTGCTTAAAAGCAGTTAATAAAAGCAACTGACTTACTAGATGACTCTTCAGCCCTGTTATTCTTAACTTTATTTTAAAACTTGTAGCCTTTCTTAGAAATAAAAAATACAAAAAAAATCCCATACCATCTATCACATATACAGAACAGTACACTATTCAGATTTTCTAATTCTTCTTATGTCATTTTTAGTAAGTTGCATTTTTAAAGAAAATTTCCTATTTATCTGTTAATTTTTATGTCTATAGGATTTGAAGTGATGCCTGCTTTGTTCATACCTGACACTGGTTATTCGGGCATTCCTTCTCTTTTTTCGATCAGCCACCACAGAGGTATCAAATATTATTAATCTCCTTGATAATTTAGTATTATTTTATCAATTCTTCTCTTATAGTTATTTCCTTTCTTCTAATTTCTTCACATTTGACTTCATGTTCTTGTTCCAACTTCGTAAAATAGATGCTTATCTCATTGATAACAGCCCTTCCTCTTTTTAAATATGTATTTAAAATTATGATTTTTTCTTCTGGGCACAGCTTAAGTTACATTCCACAAGCAAGTTTTGAATGTAGAATTCTTCTTGGGTTTTTTTTTTTGGTTTTTTTTTTTGAGACAGTCTTACTCTGTCGCCCAGGTTGGAGTGCAGTGGTGGAATCTTGGTTCACTGCAGCCTTCTCCTCTCGGGTTCAACTGATTTTTGTGCCTCAGTAGCTGGGGTTACAGGCATATGCCACCATGCCTGGCAAATTTTTGTATTTTCAGTAGAGATGGAGTTTTGCCATGTTGGCCAGGCTGGTCTCGAACTCCTGGCCTCAAAGGATTTGCCCACCTTGGCCTCCTAAAGTGCTGAAATTACAGGCATGAGCCACAGCAGTTTTTTTAATTGCATTTTAGGTTTTGGGGTACATGTGCAGAACTTGCAAGACAGTTGCATAGGTACACACATGGCAGTGTGTTTTGCTGCCTTCCTCCTCTTCACCCACATTTGGCATTTCTCCCCAGGCTATCCCTCCCCAGCTCCCCCCAGCCCCGCTATCCCTCCCCTATTCCCCCCAATAGACCCTAGTGTGTAGTACTCCCTTCCCTGTGTCCATGTGTTCTCATTTTTCATCACCCGCCTAGAAGCAAGAATATGCAGTATTTCATTTCCTGTTCTTGTGTCAGTTTGCTGAGAATGATGTTCTCCAGATTCATCCATGTCCCTACAAAGGACATAAACTCAGCATATTTGATTGCTGCATAATATTCCATGGTGTATATGTGCCACATTTTCCCAGTCCAGTCTATCATGAATGGGCATTTGGGTTGGTTCCAGGTCTTTGCTATTATAAACATTGCTGCAGTGAACATCGGTGTGCATGTGTCCTTATAGTAGACCGATTTATAGTCCTTTGGATATATACCCAGTAATGGGATTGCTGGGTCAAGTGAAATTTCTATTTCCAGGTCCTTGAGGAATTGCCACACTGTCTACCACAATGGTTGAATTAATTTATACTCCCTCCAGCAGTGTAGAAGTGTTCCTATTTCTCCACATCCTCTCCAGCATCTGTTGTCTCCAGACTTTTTAATGATCGCCATTCTAACTGGCATGAGGTGGTATCTCAATGTGGCTTTGATTTGCATTTCTCAAACGACCAGTGATGATGAGCATTTTTTCATATGTTTGTTGGCCTCATGTATGTCTTCTTTTGTAAAGTGTCTCTTCATTTCCTTTGCCCATTTTTGAATGGGCTTGTTTGTTTTTTTTCTGTAAATCTGTTTGAGTTCTTTGTAAATTCTGGATATCAGCCCTTTGTCAGATGGGTAAACTGCAAAAATTTTTTCCATTCTGTTGATT
>JAPYYA010002366.1:0-14079 GCA_028533165.1 Leontopithecus rosalia
AACTAAAAATATAACTGCCATTCAACCAGCAATCTCACTACTGGTATCTACCCAAAGGGAAAGAAACCAATATATGAAAAAGTACCTGTACTCACCTGTAATCCAAGGACTTTGGGAGGTCAAGGCTGGTGGATCACCTGAGCTCAGCAATTCGAGCCAACCTGACCAATCTGTCTCTGCTAAAAATACAAAAATTAGCTGAGTGCGGTAGCATGCACCTGTAGTCCCAGCTACTCGGGAGCCTGAGACAGTTGAGATGAGCCTGGCCAACATGGTTGGCCTGTTCCTACTAAACATACAAAATTTAGCTGGGCATGGTGGTGCACACCTGTAATCCCAGGTACTCAGGAGGCTGAGGCAGAAGAATCAGTTGATCCCAGGAGGCAGAAATTGCAGTGAGCCCAGACTGTGCCACTGCACTCCAGCCTGAGCAACAGAGCAAGACTGTCTCAAAACAAAAGACTGTCTCAAAAGAGACTGTCTCAAAAGAGCAAGACTGTCTCAAAACTTTTATTTTACTGTTATTGTTTTTGAAACAGGGTCCTACTCTGTCACTCAAGCTGGAGGGCAGTGGTGTGACCATGGCTCACTGCAGCCTTGACCTCCTGGGCTCAAGCAATCTTCACCTCAGCCTCCCGAGTATCCGGAACTACAGGTGCATGCCACCATGCCTGGCTAATTCTTGTATTTTCTGTAGAGACAAGGTGTCAACACATTGCTCAGGCTGGTCTTGAATGCCTGAGCTCAGGTGATTCACCCACCCTGGCCTCCCAAAGTGCTGGGATTACATGTGAGCCATTGTACCAGCTCTCAACTTTTGGGTTAGATACAGGGGGTACACATGAAGTTTTGTTATAAGTGTATTTTGCACCCAGGTAGTGAGCATAGCACATAATTTGTAGTTTTTCAACCCATACCCCTCTTCCCTCCCTCCCATCTAGTAGTCCACAGTGTCTATTGCTTCCTCTTTTAAAAACTTAAAAATTAGGCCAGGCGTGGTGGCTCAGGTCTGTAATCAAGACACTTTGGGAGGCTGCGGCAGGCAGGTCATCTGAGGTCAGGAGTTCAAGACATGCGTGGCCAATAAGGTGACACCTCATCTCTACTAAAAACACAAAATTTAGCCAGGCATTGTGGCACATGCCTGTAATCCCAGGTACTCAGGAGGCTGAGGCAGGAAAGTTGCTTGAACTCAGGAGATGGAGGTTGCAGTGAGCCAAGATCACACCACTGCACTCCAGCCTGGGTGACAGAGTGAGACTCTAGTCTCAAAACATAAAGATAAAGATAAAGATAAACAAACAAAAATTTGAAAAAATAAAAAGTTTAACAATTAAAAAAAAGAAGGGCACATAGGATGGCATAGCTTGTTACGGCCACCTTGGAAACTATAATCTGCCACAGAAGGCAAGAAAAAGAAAGTTGGAGTTTAAGATTTCACAAATCTAGCCGTCTAAAAGATGTCACAAGAGCCGTTCCTGTGGTGGCTTAAGGGGAGTGGAAGACAAAGTTATCAGAGCTGAGGAAGACGTGGGACAGTGAGTCAGGCAGATTGCATGCTCATCCACATGGATGCTGACATCCTCAGGAAAGCAGGACTTCAGAGAACAGAGGGCAAAACACAATCTTATTATTATTTTTCTTAAGAGACAGGGTCTGTCTTTGTCACCTAGGCTGGAGTGCAGTGTCACAATCATAGCTCATTGTAGTTCTGAACTCCTGGTCTCAGGCAGTTCTGCCTTGGCCTCCTGAATAGCTAGGGCTACAGTGTGTGTCACTGTGCCTGGCTAATTTTGTATTTTTAGTAGAGATGGGGGTCTTGCTATGTTGTCCACGCTGGTTTGTAACTCCTGGCCTCAACTGATCCTCCCATGTTGGCCTCCCAAAGTGTTGGGATTACAGGCATGAGCCACTGTGCTCCATCACAAAACACTTTTTTTGAGTTGGAGTTTCACTCTTGTTGCCTAGGCTGGAGTGCAATGGTGCAATCTTAGCTCATCACAAACTGCGCCTCCCGAATTCAAGTGATTCTTCTGCCTCAGCCTCCCTTGTTTGCTTGAGCCTGGGAGTTTGAGGCTGCAGTGAGCTATGATCTTGCCACTGCACTCCAGCCTAGGTGAGAAAGACCCTGTCTCTAAAAAAATTTGACCTCCCATCATGTTGAGGTCCTAGCCTCTTCTACCCACCTACAGGAGTACATATAGAAATCCTGTCCCACTGTACTCCAGCCTGTGTGTCAGAGTGATACTCTGTCTCAAAAAGAAATTTTTTTTTGGCGAGGGGTGGTGGCTCACACCTGTAATCCCAGCACTTTGGGAGGCCAAGGCTGGTGGATCACAAAAACAAGATATCAAGACCATCCTGGCCAAAATTGTGAAACCCCATCTCTACTAAAAATACAAAAATTAGCTGTGCCTGGTAGCATATACCTGTAGTCCCAGCTACTCGAGAGGCTGAGCCAGGAGAATGGCTTGAACCCGGGAGTCAGAGGTTGCAGTGAGCCGAGAGCATGCCACTGCACTCCAGCTGAAAAAAAATTTTTTTTAATTAAAAAGTTCTAGTATCATCTGCGCATGGTGGCTCATGCCCGTAATCCCAACACTTCGGGAGGCTGAGGTGGGTAGATTGCTCGAGGTCCAGAGTTCAAAACCACCCTGGCCAACATGATGAACCCTCATCTCTACTAAAAAAATACAAAAATGAGCTGGATGTGGTGGCAGGCGCTGGTAATCCCAGCTACTTGGGAGGCTGAGGCAGGAGAATTGTTTGAATCCAGGAGGTTGCAATGAGCTGAGATCACGTCACTGCACTCCAGCCTAGGCGACAGGGAAAGACTCCTTCTCAAAAAAAAAAAAAAGTTCTAATATCTAAAATGAGCAAAATTGCCAGGTGCAGTGGATCACACCTGTAATCCCAGCACTTTGGGATGCCGAGGCAGGTGGATCATCTGAGTTCAGGAGTTCGAGACCAGCCTTCTGTGAGCCAAGATTGCACCACTGCACTCCAGCATAGGAAACACTGAGACTCTATCTAAAAAAAAAAAGGTAAACATGCATTTGAAAAACAGCAATAGCCAGGAACAGTGGCTCACGCCTATAATCCCAGCACTTTGGGAGGCTGAGGGTGGATAACAGCTGAGCCTAGAAGTTTGATACCAGCCTGGCAATATGGTGAAACCCTGTTTCTATACAAAATACAAAAATTAGCCAAGCTTGGTAGCATGAACCTGTAATTCCAGCTACTCTGGGCGGGTGGAGGGTGGGTGGGAAGTGGGTGGAGGGGTAAGGTGAAGGATTGCTTGCACCTGCCCAGGAAGTTGAGGCTGCAGTGAGATTGTACCATCTCACTCCAGCCTGGGCAACAGAGCAATACCCTGTCTCAAAAAGCAAACAAACAAAGAACAGCATCATTTCCTTATCATTGTTCACTGCAACCTCAACCTCCCAGGTTCAAGTAATTCTCCTGCTTCAGCCTCCCAAGTAGCTCAGATTACAGGCACCTGCCACTACACCTGGCTAATTTTTAGTAGAGATGGGGTTTCAACCATGCTGGCCAGGCTCGTCTTGAACTCCTGACCTCATGATCCATCCGCCTTAGCCTACCAAAGTGCTGGAATTACAGGCCTGAGCAACCACACTTGGCCAATCCCTTAGATTTTTATAAAGATATTTTATTTGTTTCCTAACTCCCTAGTACCCAGCTACAAAGTTGCAGAGACTTTAAGGCTATTGCAATGGCCATCAAAAATCAAGCTGGGGGGGAGGTGCAGCTCCTTACTGCGAAGCAGCCTCAGGGTCGGCATCCTGCCCAGGATGAGTAGCGGTGAAAGACGCTCCTGGGGTCCCCGGGGCCCTGGCTGGGAAAGGTGTTGGGTCGCACGAACCGAGGCTGAGGAGAGGCGAATACGTTGCCAGTGTAGCAGTGGCGCTGGTAGCCCTTGCACTGGCCATTGAGGAGTTTGTTCTGTGTGACCTTGCGCTGGTGCCCGCCAGGGGCCGGGAGGCTGGTGTGCAGCCCCTGCTAGTTGCATCGGGTCTCTGCTGCTCCCAGCCATGCAGATGGGGAAATCTTAAAAGTCGTCTTCGGGGCCTTTTTTTTTTTTTTTTTTTTGAGACGGAGTTTTGCTCTTGTTACCCAGGCTGGAGTGCAATGGCGGGATCTCGGCTCACCGCAACCTCCGCCTTCTGGGTTCAAGCAATTCTCCTGAATCAGCCTCCCGAGTAGCTGGGTACAGGCGCGTGCCACCATGCCCAGCTAATTTTTGTATTTTTGGTAGAGACGGAGTTTCACTATGTTGACCAGAATGGTCTCAATCTCTTGACCTCGTGATCCACCCGCCTTGGCCTCCCAAAGTGCTTGGATTATAGGCGTGAGACTGCAGCCAGGCCGGAGCCTGTCAACGCAGAAGTGCCGGCTCTGCAGCGGCTTCCATCACCCGCCCCAACTTCCGATTGGCTCCACATGAGGGGCGGGTGTCTGTGACGTCATAATGGTACGCCTCCAGCGTCCTCAGAGGGGCGCGCCTCTAGCAACGTCCCAGGAGCTGGCCTCCGGCGACTTCACAGAGACGGACCTTCAGCGACCTGACGTGGCGGTGTGTTACCTAGGAGCTGGCCTGTCTTCTCCGCAGAGCAGAGCCTGGTAAGCTCTACCTCCCGCTGCGTCCCTTGTGCTGCTGGCAGTGTTTATGTGGGTCAAAAACAGGAAAATAGGGACCGGGCGCGTTGGCTCACGCCTGTAATCCCAGCATTTTGGGAGGCCAAGGCGGGTGGATCACGAGGTCAAGAGATCGAGACCATCCTGGTCAACATGGTGAAACCCCGTCTCTACTAAAAATACAAAAAATTAGGTGAGCACGGTGGCGAGTACCTGTCTGTAATCCCAGCTACTCAGGAGGCTGAGGCAGGAGAATTGCCTGAACCAAGGAGGCGGAGGTTGCGGTGAGCCGAGATCACGCCATTGCACTCCAGCCTGGGTAACAAAAGCGAAACTCCGTCTCAAAAAAAAAAAAATAGGAAAACTGTCTGGGCGTGGCAGAGGCGCGAAGTTTTCTTCAGGCCAGAAGTTCAAGAGCAGCCTGGCAACGTGGTGTGACCCCATTTCTGTAGTCCCACCTCAGCCTCCCACCTACTTGAAGCCCAAGGTTCAAGGCTGCAATGAGCTATGGTCCTACCACAGCACTCCAGCCTGCGAGACTGAGGTAAACCCTGTCTAAAAAAAAAAATAAGAAAACTATCCAAGTGTGCCACATCGGGGGACTGCTTAAAGAAAAATTGAGGCTGCCTGGGGCCTGTAATCCCAGCACTTTGGGAATCCGAGGCAGGAGGATGGCTTGGACTCAGGAGTTTGAGATAGGCCTGAGCAAAGTGACAAAACCCCATCTCTACAAAAAGATACAAAAATTAGCCAGGCACGGTGCATGCCTGGCCTAATAGTTTGTATTTTTTTGTAGAGATGGGGGGGTCTTGCCCCCATGTTGCCTAGGCTGGTCTCGAATTCCTGGATACAAGCCATCTTCTCACCTTGGCCTTCAGAGTCATTGGGATTACAGATGTGAGCCACCACACCCCGCTCGGGTTAGGCTATTCAATAACAAAGTGCTTAGCCAGGCTTGGTGGCTCATACCTGTAATTCCAGCACTTTGGGAGGCCAACACAGGTGGATCACCTGAGGTCAGGAGTTTGAGATCAGTGTAGCCAACATGATGAAACCCAGTTTCTACAAAAATTAGCTGCATGTGGTGGCACATGCCTGTAGTCCCAGCTACTCCGGAGGCTGAGACAGGAGAATTGCTTGAACCCAGGAGGCAGAGGTTGTAGTTAGGCAAGATCACATCCCTGCACCCTAGCCTGGGTGACAGAGTGAGACTCCAGAGTTTGAGACCAGCCTGGGCAATGTAGTGAAACCCTGACACTACAAAACAAACAAATAAAAAAGGCAGGTGTAACTGTGTCCACCTGTGGCCCCAGCCACTTAGGATGCTGAGGCAGGAGGATCACTTGAGGCCAGGAGCAGGTCTGCAGTGAGCTATGATCATCCCACTGCTCTCCATCCTGAGCAAAAGAATGAGACTATGTCCCTAGATAGCTAGCTAGATAATTGATACATAGTTTTCTATCAGAATTTGTTTTCCTACATTTGAGCATATTTTTCTAAAGTAGCATTCAACACATCAGCATTTTACAGTGTTATTAGTTGTTAATATGATTATGTTTTTCTGGTATACAGTATCCTTTACAAAAGCAGGTTTGTCTGTCAGAGCACAGATAGGTCCTCAAGTGAATTTGCCTGATGTTGGTGACCTTGGTACCATTTTCTCCAGTTGATTGGAACAGTCAGTAATTTCAGGTCACTGTTGGACTTGGAGGAAGAGCCCAAAGGCAACAAGTAAGGGCACTGGTGTCCAGGTCCTTCTAGAAGCATTTTCGCCTTCCCTTAAAGTTTCCCTTGATGAACATGGAAGTACTGTATGTAGAATTGACTGTTCCATCATCTTTTATATTAGGCCAAATTTATACATCTTACCTTTATGAGAAGCACCCTGGTAGGCTAGGGGAGTTACACATGAAGTCTGATCTCAGCTTCACTGTCCAGACATGCAACACGGTCCAATCAAATAACATTCTCTGAGCCTGTTTCTCTTTTACTTATTTTGTTTATTTTTTAGAGACGGGGTCTTGCTGTTTTGGCAGGCTGGAGTACAATGGTGCCATCTTGACTCACCAACATCAGGCAGATTCACTTGAGGACCTATCTCTGTGCTCTGACAGACAACTGCTTTTGTAAAGGATACTCTATTTCAGAAAAACATAATCATATTAACCTCCACCTCTCGAGTTCAAGCCTCAGCCTCCTGAGTAGCTTGGACTACAGGCTCGCACCACCAAGTCCAGCTAATTTTTGTATTTTTAGTAGAGATGGGATTTCACCGTGTTGGCCAGGATGGTCTTGATCTCTTGACCTCATGATCCACCTGCCTTAGCCTCCCGAAGTGCTGTGATTACAGGTGTGAGCCACCATGCTTGCCCTGAGCCCATTTCTTTAGCTGTAAAATAAGAATAACAGTTACACTCATCTAAAAAGACAGCTTATTGTGCTGTCTTTTATTTTCTATGAAACTGTTTTTAACACAGTAATTATTTTCTTTCCCATGCCACATTTGTGTTTTGTTTTTTGTTTTTCTTTTAGAGGTAGTCTGTTTTTTTGTTTCTTTGTTTGTTTTTTTCTTTTTTTGAGATGGAGTCTCCCTGTTGTAGCTCAGGCTGGAGTGCAGTGGCATGATCTTGGCTCATCCTGTTTCATACCCACAGGGAGACCCTTTTATTCTCCAGGGCCTGGGGAGCAGCTAGGTTCCATGAGTTAAATGCAGATCTGAACCATACCAAGCTGGGATTAAAGTACACACTCTCCTGTTCTGAAAAGTAGCTAAGGATTCCAACTTGGTGAGGGGGAGAGTGTGGCAGAGCCAGACCAGACAAGGACTGATCTCCTGGAAAAGCATGCTATCAAAGGCCTTGGCAAGTGCTGAGTGCTGTGGCTCATGCCTGTAATCCCAGCACTTTGGGAAGCTGAGATAGGTGGATCACTTGAGGCCAGGAGTTTGAATTGAGCCTGGGCAACATGGCAAAACGCTGTCTCTACTAAAAACACAAAAATTAGCCAGGTGTGGTGGCACCTGCCTGTAATCCCAGCTACTCAGGAGGCTGAGACAGGAGAATGGCTTGATCTAGGCAGGCAGAGGTTGCAGTGAGCCAAGATCACGCCACTGCACTCTAGCTTGGGTAATGGAGTGAAACTCCATCTCCAAAGGAAAAATAAAACCATGAAGAAGAAATGTCTACTTCTGGAGGTTGGGTGGGGGATTGCTGACAGAACTGGAAACTTTCTTGAGGTGGCATTGTTCGTTTCTTTGTTTTGAGATGGAGTCTGGTTCTCTCACTCAGGCTGGAGTGCAGTGGCACAATCTTGGCTCACTGCAACCTCCGCCTCCCCCTCTCCAGGTTCAAACAGTTCCCATGTCTTAGCTTCCTAAGTAGCTGAGATTACAGGCATGTGCCAACATGCACAGCTAATTTTTTTGCAGAAACAAGGTTTCACCATGTTAACCAGGCTGGTCTTCACTTCAAGTGATCTGCCCACTTTGACCTCCCAAAATGCTGGGATTACAGGCGTGAACCACTGCATCCAGCCCCTTCAGGTAGGTTTTGAGGCTTCACTACAATACTAGTTTCCTGTTGCTGCTGCAACAAATTACTACATGATTCGTGCCTTAAAACAACACAGATGTAGCCAGGCGTGGTGGTTCATGCCTGTAATCCCAGCACTGTGGGAGTCTGAGGCAGGCAGATCAGCTGAGGTTGGGAGTTCAAGACCAGCCTGACCAACATGGAGAGATGGAGTATCTCTACTAAAAATACAAAAATAGCTGGGTGTGGTAGTGCATGCCTGTAATCCCAGCTACTCAGGAGGCTGAGGCAGGAGAATTGCTTGAACCTGGAAGGTGGAGGTTGTGGTGAGCCGAGAAGGTGCCATCGAACTCCAGCCTGGGCAAAAAGAGCAACACTCTGTCTCAAAAAAAGAAAAAAAAAAGAAACCCAGATATATTCCCTTACAGTTCTGAAGGCCAGAATTCTACAGTCAGTCCCACTGACTCAAGGTGGGAGCAGGGCAGGTACCTTCCGAGGATCTGTAAGAGAACTCGTTTCCTGGCCCTGGAGGTGGCCTGTACTCCTCAGCTTGTGCTGCCCTTCTTGAATGACTCGAGGTTCCTGCTTCTGTCACTACACTTCCCACCACTCTCCATCACCTGCTCTGCTCTTACAAGGATCCAGGTGAGTACATCAACCCCACTGTGACAAACCAGAATAATCTTCCCAGCCAAAGATCCTTAACTTCATTGTATCTGCAAAGCCCCTTTTACCATATGAGGTTGTGTTCACTGGTTCCTGGGATTAGGTTACGAGCATCTTGGGGGATCACTATCAGCCTGTTACAGGTATGTTGCAAAAACTATTACACCTTCCTGGTGTTTCAGTGATTGGGAGAAAAAGGGTTGGGATTTTTTGCTTTGGGGTCCCTCTTAAACTTGTTTTTTGTTTTTCTTTTTTGAGATGGAGTCTTGCTCTTTCACACAGGCTGGCTGCGGTCTTGATTCCCTGCAACATTTGCCTCCTGGGTTCAAGCAATTCTTCTACCTCAACCTCCTGAGTAGCTGGGTCTACAAGTGCCTGCCACCATGCCTGGCTAAGTTTTGTATTTTTAGAGGAAATGGGGGCAAGGAGTGGGTAGTGGAAGGTCGGGGAGGGGATGGAAGTTTCTGCTATGTTGTCCTGAGCTCCGAGCGATCCACCTACCTCTGCTCCCAAAGTGCTAGGATTACAGGCCTGCATCACCTCACTGACTGCTGTAAAGTCTTATTTCCACACAGCTGAGACATGTTTTAGGAGTTTGCTAAAAGACCCCTGGAGACCGTCTCACTGTGGCCTCCCTATTGTTTTATTTAATTTGATTGATCTTTTCTGCCCTCCTCCTTTTCAGAATTAAAAGGAAAAAAAGAGGTACTAAACTTTAAAACGTCTCTTACAGTCTCCAATTAAACTAATTATAAGAACCACCAAAAAAGAGAAAAATGTTTTTGAAAGCAGTAAAATGATACGGACTGTTGAGATGTAAAATATAGGAAATAAGTCATTATATGTTAGTGCTGCTCTGACATAGGGATGTATTATTGAGATTCAACCTTTGCTCAATTTTCAGAGAAGTGGAATGATCGTATCGCTGATCTATGTAAACACATTGAAGAATCATCTGAAAGAAAATGTGGTATGTCTAAACTTGAAAAGTCCTGTAATTCTTTGTTCATGAGTGTTTACACAGTGGAGTCACTGTTCACCTTGTAGTATCTGTCTAAATATTAGAAACATTCTTTGTTTCTAGATTACTGCAAAACTAAGGAAAAGTTGTATCTCTTAAATTATCAGTGTTTCTTTTAAACTTTCAGCATGGATATTCGGGATTTATTTACATATTTATTGCAAAGTCCTGGATCTTAGGGATTTAATTAATATTTTTTTTAAACTAATTGTTTCTCCTCATCTGCTTTGTTAAATTCAGTATTTGGTCAGGCATGGTGGTTCATGCCTATAATCCCAGCACTTTGGGAGGCCAAGGCGGGCAGATCATGAGGTCAGCTTGGCCAAGTCTCTTATCCTGTCTGAGCCTTAGTATGCTCTTGTGGTTATGAGAACTGAAGATCTATCTCGAAGATTTGATGAGATACTATAGTACTTCATATAATAGTGGGCATATAAATACATAATAAATGCTTCCTCCTTATCTTTTTATTTATTTATTTATTTATTTGAGACAGAGTTTCCCTCTTGTTACCCAGGCTGGAGTGCAATGGCGCAATCTCGGCTCACTGCAACCTCCGCCTCCTGGGTTCAGGCCATTCTCCTGCCTCAGCCTCCTGAGTAGCTGGGATTACAGGCACACACCACCATGCCCAGCTAATTTTTTGTATCTTTAGTAGAGACGGGGTTTCACCATGTTGACCAGGATGGTCTCGATATCTTGACCTCGTGATCCACCCGCTTCGGCCTCCCAAAGTGCTGGGATTACAGGCTTCAGCCATCGCGCCCAGCCATTTATTTATTTTTTGAGACAGATTCTTGCTCCGTTGCACAGATTGGAATGCTGTGGCATGAGATCTTGGCTCACTGCAACCTCTGCCCCATGGCTTCAAGCAATTCTTCTGCCTCAGCCTCCCAAGTAGTGGGGATTATAGGCGTGCACCACCATGCTCAGCTAATTGGTGTATTTTTAGTAAAGACAGCATTTCACCATGTTGGCCAGATTGGTCTTGAACTCCTGACCTCAAGTGATCCACCCGGCTTGGCCTCCCAAAGTGCTGGAATTTCAGGTGTGAGCCACTACACCTGGCTTATGTTTTTATGATACTGTTAATTTAGTACTATTCTGAGTAAGAACCATTTGCTATTAAAGTTTTATGAATTGACTATTTTATAAATTATGACAATTTTTATAAATGTTATTGCTTTTATAAGGTGAAACTGATTATGTTGTGGGGCTTTTGTTGTGATGGTAGTTTATTAGATTATTTTGTTTAAAGACAATAATGTTTAGCTGTTGTGAAATTATAAAAACAGTCTTCACGTTTTATAATTTTAAAGCAATATTAATGGTAATTGCCTTAGGGAAAGATACTTTTGTTGTAATATAAAAGTATGCTATTCAAGTTTAGTGCACCACAAAGGATATTAAATCTAAGCACTAATGTGTTTTATGGTGCACTTGAAACATTAGTACAAATATCAATATTTAGCAAATAGACCTTAACACCTAATGATAGCAAAAAAATGGAGTTGTTTTGATGGGAGACTGTTGCTTATGTTTGAATTTAATACTCCGCATGCTCTTGACTTTTCTTTTTTTTTTTCTTTGAAACAGAATCTTGCTCTTTCACTCAGGCTGGAGTGCAGTGGTGCAATCTCAGTTAACTGAAACCTCCACTTCTCAGGTTGAATTGATCCTCTCACCTCAGCCTCCCTAGTGGCTAGGACTATAGGTGAGTGCCACCATGCCCAGCTAATTTTTGTATTTTTAGTAGAAATGGGGTTTCACCATGTTGGCCAGGCTAGTCTTAAACTCCTGACCTCAGGTGATCCACCCACCTTGGCCTCCCACAGTGCTAGGGTTACAGGTGTGAGCCACCTCCACCCAGCTAGCTCTTGACTTTTATTTTTTCTGAGATGGAGTTTTGCTCTTATTGCCCAGGCTATAGGGCAGTGGCTTGATCTCGACTCACTGCAACCTCTGCCTGCCGGGTTTAGGTTATCCTTCTGCCTCAGCCTCCAGAGAACCTGGGATTACTGGCGTGTGCCAAAGTTAATTTTATATTTTATTAGAGACAGGGTTTTTTTCATGTTGCTCAGGCTAGTCTGGAACTGTCTACATCAGGCGATTTGCCTGCCTCAGCCTCCCAAAATGCTGGGATTACAGGCTTGAGCCACCATACCCAGCCCAGCTCTTGACTTTTTATAGCTGTTGTATTATTTTAATCTTGAGTAAATAAATGCTAGCTTAAAGGTTGCAGTTCAGGGAATCTTCTGTTTCTGTTATTTAAAAAAAAATTATTTTTACAAGTCCAATAAGGTTAGTTATATTAATATTTCTGTTTTGAAAACATTACCTCTTCCATTTAGTACTGTATGTATTAAATGATATTAGCTAGTATGTTTTTCTCGCTTTATAATGTGGTTCGGATTTCTGTAGAAAGTTTGACTTACATTGCCTTAAAGTAATGGGATCTATCTTCCCTCCCCTCCCCCCGTTTCCTTTTCTTTCCTTTTCTTTCTTTTTTTTTTTTGAGACAGAGTTTTGCTCTTGTTGCCCAGGCTGGAATACAATGGTACTATCTCTGTTCACTGCAACATCTGCCTCCCAGGTTCAAGCAATTCTCCTTCCTCAGCCTCCCGAGTAGCTGGGATTACAGGCACCTGTCGCCATGCCCGGCTAAATTTGTATTTTTGGTAGAGATGGGGTTTCTCCAAGTTGGTCAGGCTGGTCTTGAACTCCTGACCTCAGGTGATCCACCTGCCTCAGCCTCCCAAGAGCTGGGATTACAGGTGTGAGCCGCCATGCCTGGCCCTCTTTTCTTTTCTTTTGAGCTGGAGTTTCACTCTTGTCACCCATGCTAGAGTGCAATGGGGTGATCTCAGCTCACTGCAACCTCTGCCTCCCGGGTTTACGTGATTCTCCTATCTCAGCTTCCTAAATAGCTAAGATTACAAGCACCCACCACCACAACTGGCTAATTTTTGTATTTTTCATAGAGATGTGGTTTTGCCATATTGGCCAGCCTGGTCTTCAATTCCTGACCTCAGGCGATTCACCTGCCTTGGCCTCCCAAGCGCTAGGATTACAGGGGTAAGTCACCCTGCCTGGCTGTAAAGGGATATTTCACTGCAAAGTTTGATAAACAGAATATTAGCATTTTGGGTGTTCTTTTTATTTTCCTCACACTATTTTTCTTTGGACTGAATTACAATAACAGAAGTCAAGATGAAATTATAAAACTTAAAGAGGGGGAACGATCCAAGATGGCCGATCGCTAACATCTCGGGATTGCAGCTTACAGTTAAAGCTCATAGAACTAGAGGACGCCACACTTTCAGACAAATTCTGATCGCTCAGGAGCAGAAGATACCCAGTGGAGGAGCCACGCAGGGCAGTAGTTTCGCCGGCCGTGGCGCAGCGGTCGCCAGCACCTCTGCACGGCAGCTCTCGGAGCTGACTAGGCGGGGCTGGCTCCCCTTCCGACCGGGGTTTGGAGGAGCCGCGCGGGTTCCCAGCGCTGAATCCTGAGGCTGGCGCAGAAGTTGTGCTGGCACCTCGGCGCAGAATTAACGCGACTGGTTCTCCTTCTGACCGAGGTTTGGAGCTCTGGGAAGGGAGACTCGCCTATTACGGACACAACAAGGAAGCCAGACAGGAGAAGCCTGGGCAGCAAAACACCGTCAGTCTTAACGCCGCTGTTCCTGGCCCTGGGAACTAACATCTTGGACGTCCACTCAAGAGACCTACTGAAAGCTGGTAATTTCAAAGACGACAGGAGGATAAATTTACAATGATGGGAAGAAACCAGTGTAAAAAGGCTGAGAATACTCAAAATCAGAACCCCTCTCCCTCTAAAGATGATCACACTTCCTCATCAACAATGGAACAAGACTTGATGGAGGAAGAGCACATCCCAATAACAGAATCAAACTTCAGGTTATGGATAATAAAAAACTTCCGTGAGTTCAAAGAACATGTTGTAGCCCAACGTAAAGAAACTAAGAACTTTGAAAAAAAGTTTGAAAAAAGGTTTGACGAAATCCTAATGAGAATAGACAACTTAGAGAGGAATATAAGTGAATTAATGGAAATGAAGAATACAATACAGGAACTCCGAGAAGTATGCACAGGTTTAAACACTCAAATTGTTCAAGCAGAAGAAAGGATATCAGAGGTCGAAGTCCAACTTAATGAAATAAAACAAGAAGACAAGATTAGAGA
>JAPYYA010002367.1:0-14077 GCA_028533165.1 Leontopithecus rosalia
AGTATTGACTTTAAATTAAACAAACAAAAACCACACACTAAATTTTTGCTTTCTTTATCAAACAAGTAGTGAAAGCCAAATTGTAAACTATAAAAAATCCTTATGGAGGGATTTACATGGAACAAAGAGTGTTTGTTTTATGGTTAATAAAGCAGAGCATCTTTGTGATGACTAATGCCAGCAGCCATTACCTTATTTAGGCCAGGCATGGTGGTTCACGCCGATAATTCCAGCACCTGAGGAGGCCAAGGTGGGTGGTTCGCCTGAGTTCAGGAGTTAGAGACCAGCCTGGCCAACATGATGAAACCCTGTCTCTAATAAAAATACAAAACTTAGCCGGGCATGGTGGCGCACACCTGTCTGTAGTCCCAGCTACCTTAGGAGGCTGAGGTGGGAGAATCGATTGCTTCAACCAGGGAGGGAGAGGTTGCAGTGAGCTGAGCTCAAACCACTGCACTCCAACCCAGGTGACAGAACAAGACTCTGTTTAAAAAAAAAAAAACTCATAAAAAGACTAAACTTGAAGTTCTCTAAGAAAATGGTAAATGGCAATGTCATTAAGACTGTTTCCTCTCAGTGAGTTGGGACTGGGGAAGCTCAAGACTTCAGCAGCTGCTGGTTAGTGTTGAGTGGAGTTTGGTTTTAGCCAGGATTTTACCTTTGACATTCTGTCCTATGGATGGCGCTCTGGAAGAAACTTCTTGGACAATATTACAATGGGAGGGGAAAATGGTTACATTTAGCAGAGCCTTGCCTAGAACTACAGGAAGTCTGTGTTTGAGGGGAGGAGAGAATAGCTGTTGAACAAGCTTTGGGTGGCAGAGGTGGCAGCAATTCAAGCATGAAAAGAAGACCGCTTCCTAAGGCCTGGGACACCCAAACTGGACACTTAACCTTGGGCAGCAATCACAAAAGATTACATGTGCACCAAAGTCTGTATGTCAACATATATTGTAAAATGTTTATATTACATATTAAGAGTCACTAATTCTTTCTGCATTCATTCATTAAAATCAAACACTGTGATGGGGCTGAGAACACTAAGCTGAAGAAAGGGACATTTTGGTTTTAAGCGACTCACAGATTAGATTTTAAATTCTTCCACAGCAGTACCTCAGAATTACTCATCCTTACAGGTACCCAGAGCCAAGTATAGAATCTTGCATACTGAAGCCACCTAGTAAATAATTACTAAATATTCTTTCCCATGTAATTAAAATAGCTGCTTTTTTTTTGGAGACAGAATCTTGCTCTATTACCCAGGTTGGAATACAGTGGCATGATCTTGGCTCACTGCAACCTCTGTCTCCTGGGCTTAGGTGATCCTCCCACCTCAGCCTCCCAAGTATCTGGGACTACAGGCGCATGCCACCACATCTAGCTAATTTTTTATTTGTTTGTCTGGAGAGATGGGGTTTCACCAGGTTGCCCAGGCTGGTCTCAAACTCCTGAGCTCAAGCGATCTGCCCGTCTCAGCCTCCCAAAGTGCTAGGATTACAGGCATGAGCCACTGCACCCAGCCTAGCTGCTAATATTTATTACAAATAATGCAGTACACAGAACACAAGAAGTCCCAGTTTGCTTCCTTAGTTCTAATTTATCCTAAATTAGTATGAAAGCAACATTTAACACTAGACTTTTACAACACTATGAAATAATTTTTTAAATTAAGATTTCCCAACATATAGATATAGCTATGGCCATTCAGCTAGAAAAACTGCTTTTGAAATAGAGGCTTTAAAATGTTTACATGCTTCCATTTGGCTTTCAAGGATCTCTAATCATCTGAGTCCCTCTCTGCTTATCCAACTTTATTGTCTAATTCTTTTCCATAAGAAGGGAACTTTTGTTTCAGTAACAGCCCGGATGTCATGGCTAAATAACTGAGGCTCATGCATGCCCCTTTCTTTGCTCTGTTGACGTTAATGACCTTGCCAAGATTACCTTCTCCTCCCTCTTTATATACTTAAATCCTGTCTACTTTTAAAAAGCCAGGTCATCTTAGTTTCATAAGAGTCTAATAAAATTATTCCAATCCTTTCCAAACAGTATCCTTTCCAGAGGATACACCACCTTTGAGGTGTTTTCTTGTATCATTTCCCAATCGGTCTAAGAATTGGCACCAGTCTTGTGCCCATTTGTTTTACAGGCTACAAGCTACCAGAAACATAAGCTCTGTCTTCTACTCACTCTGTATCCCCCACACCATACTGACAGAGTTACCTATTTACTAGACACTGAGTAGACACAAGCTGAATGATTAACAGATATCCATGAAAATTCATACATATCCTTAATAAGTGACTTATTAAATTTATGAGAACACAAATAATGCAAGCCTCAACTATAACATCAGGTGCTCCCTGAGAATAGTCCTAATCTTACCATTAGCCTGTGGATTTACTGACGAGGTGGCCTGTTGGATGTCAATCTCCTCCATAGCATCACTCATCAGATCTCGTAACATTTGTTGATCTGCTTCAGGAAGTACTGGACCACCTAAGGATGATTGACCACTGGAATCTACCTATAGCCAAAAAACTTAATTAAAAATAACTGAAAATGCTCTTAAGAAGCAAACTACTTACATTATTTAATCCCAGAAATACATTACATTGTACAAAAACATGAGAAATAGAAACCTACTCATTTTTCTATGTCCAGCAGCCGGTATACTTTATGTTTTTAATATTATCACCCTAACAAATACTGGCAAAGAGAAATAAATGTGTCATCACCTCAAAGCCAGACCGTGAACTGGGATCTTGAAGAAGCAATGCATTTGAAAACAAGGAAATTGAACAAACTGCAATAAAGCTGGGAAGGAGGGGATTACTAAGTAAGTTTGACCTCCTCAACTCTGACGGTTGTAATGGCTTTCACCCCTTTCAGATAAAGCCCCTGTAGGTCAAAGCCTCATTTCTTGGACACTCAACAACATTAGGGGGCACGCACAGGAGGAGAAATCTACTAAACGGTGATTCAGAGTTCAATTCTGGCACCGATACTCAACCATTTTGGTTAGTGAGCTGTAGATTCATTAAACCCAGATTATGCTTTTTATATGTGAGCATAAAGTGGCAAGTTCCAATGGCAAGGGATAATTTAAAATAAGAATGTTTTTTAAAGGGAATAAACAGTAGAGGGGGGTGTCATAAATCACCTTATTATCATGAGAATACAGCAGCAACAAGGACTCACAAACATAAATACAACACAAAGTGTAAAATAATCCTGAACAACAGATAACAAACACGATGCCAGTCAGGCCCTTACTAGAGTACACAAGAGAGGCTCCAGAACCTAAGGAGACTGAGAATTCTGTTTATAAGAGAGACCACAAAGAATAACACTGAAAAAGAAAAAACACAAAACAAACTGGACATTCTTCAGTTTGGACGTAAGAGAAGTTAGAAAGGTGACACTTGGGGCAAAAAAGTGCATTGAACTGGACACCAAAATATCTGGGTTTATTGTTGTTTCTGCTACTCATGAGGGCAATCATCTAAATTCTCTGGGTCTTATTCATCTGTAATATAGAAATACTAATCTTTAACCTCTCTATCTCACCAGGCCATCATGAAAGGAAAAGGAAGTCATATGAGAAAGTATGTTGAAAACTGGATTGCCTTAGAGATAAGAAACAGGGAAAATATGATGATATAAATAAGTCTTCTGGGGCTGGGTGTGGCGGCTCACGCCTGTAATCTCAGTACTTTGGGAGGCCGAGGCAGTCAGATCATGATGTCAAGAGTTTGAAACCGTCCTGGCTAACATGGTGAAAGCCCATCTCTACTAAAAATACAAAAAAGTAGCCAGGCGAGGTGGTGCACACCTGTAGTCCCAGCTACTCAGGAGGCTACGGCAGGAGAACTGCCTGAACCCAGGAGGTGGAGGCTGCAGTGAGCTGAGATCATGCCACTGTACTGCAATCTGGGTGACAGAGTAAGACTCTGTCTAAAAAAAAAGTCTTCTGGTAACAATACCTGCCAGCTTTTCACAGCATTTTTACATAAAACTTGCACAGAACAAGCTTTTACATGATAAATATTTTCTTTCTTCCCTTTGGACAGATGAAAATAACTTAAATCTAGGGAAAAAAAAGTATAATGTTTGTTAAGAAGATTAATGGAAACAATAAATATCAAAACAATCGAATGGTCTTCCAAAAAGGCCCATGAAATCGCCTTTCCCAATCCCATTATTCTGAAGGTAAAGAACAGATGAATGGCTCTCAAAGTTTCTTTTCTACCTTATGACTGTCGTGAAGACTCCAATAATGTAAACATGTCACAACATGGCAGGGACTGGAGGAATAACCTTGCTGACTGTACCTTAGACCTTCTTTGAAAGGCTCCAGGCTTCATTTCTGCCTTGTTAGGTGTCTGCAAGTCACCATAGCTTGCAATGTACTGAATGAGATTCATTAACGCAGCACAAGAGTCTGAGCACGTTCTGATATGGACAACATCGCTGGAGCAGTGTAGCTCAAAGCGGGGCTCAGTCTGGATGAGACACAGAAAAAAATAATGAAAATGTTTTCCAAACAAGAAACAAAGTTTCTTTTTTGCATAGACTTACATTAAATAAGATATGTGATCATCTGTCTCACCACATAAAAAAGTATTTAAATAAATAAATTTTTAATATATTTACTCTATTTCTGACCAAAATCAGGCATGTGGAAAAATATTAAACTCAACTTTTTTATCTCTTAAAAAATATAACTTAAAATTTTTGTTTAAAAACTTACTTGCTCTCCATCAGAATCAGACTTCACTGCAGTTATGGTTAACTCCAAAAGCCCCATATCCATCACACGAACATAATCTAAAATTTTTTAAATTAAGAAAATGTCTGAGTACAGCTTTCAAAAATGTCAACCAATACCTAATACAACTAGCATTCCCTTGAAATTCATTGCAGAGAGCACTACAAATAATTATAATGTGATGAAAATAAAGTTTTATCCTATAAAACTCCTAAAATTCACTTTATTTTTTTTGAAACAAAAATTATCTTAAATAAAAATATGTAGTATATAGAGTAATTTGATGCACGTAACTAGCGTTCTAAGAACATTACAATTTCAAAGTGAAAAACCAATATATCTGAGAAACTAAGCTCTGAATATATACCATATAATTACTATATACTTAAAGACCCTTTAATCTTTAAGGATCTTTAATAAAATTCTTAGTTCGCCAGCTTATCCCAAAGTTAAAATGCTTCAAAATATTCACACATGAAAATAAAACAGCATTTATTTACTCCATTTGTTTTTTAACTCTTACCTCTATTCAGATTTATAGTAACAGTATTGCATTTGTCAGACAGATGTAAAGCAGCTTCATCCAAGATTATTCTGAGGCAAGAAAGATAAAACCAACATCTGAGAAACTAAGCTTTGAGTATCACACACCATAATCACTATAAGCGTAACTGCATCATTCTTTCTGGTATGAACATTGTCGAAATCATAGGCAGTTTCTCACTTATAACTGTCATCTAACATTTTTTAAAAACTCACTATGAATGCTAGGAATATTTAAATGGTATAAAGAATTAGATTAAATCATCTAATCAAATTAATTCTAAATTTCTGGCAGTTTTTAAAGAGATGCCCAAATTTACAAGATTTAAACTATAGTATAAAGATAAAGTGTGCTGGATGTAGTGGCTCACAACTGTAATCCCAGCAGTTTGGGAGGCCAAGGCAGGAGGACCACCTGAGGCCAGGAGTTCTCAACTAGCCTGGGCAACACAGCAAGAACCCTTCTCTACAAAAGAAATTTAAAAATCAGCCAGGGATAGTGGCACATGTCTACAGTCCTAGCTACTCAGTAGGGTGAGTGCAGAAGATCATTTGAGCTTAAGAATTGAAAGCTGTAGTAAGCTGTGATCATGCTACTGCACTCCAGCAGGGCCACAGAGCAAGGCCCTGTTTCTAAAAAACAAAAAAATTAAATGAAAAGTATAGCGTGTATCAGGTATTACAGGAAGTTTACCGTATGTTTTTAAAAGCAAACTAAGAATCTCCAGAATTAATTTTTTCTCTAAAAATGAAATGCAATAATAAATGGGTAGATGAAACATGTCACCTGAGAAAAATTGGGTAACTTGGGTAAAAGGTTGTGACTATTAGTAAAAGAATGTCTATTTTAACAAAAGATTGAGACTTTAATACAATGGTTTAGGTAAATATCAACTGGTAGTATGTTTTGAATAGGTATGTTTAGTATACAATGATGTTTACACAGGTACCTGAGAGTAGAGGAAGATTTATCCAACGCAACGCTACTGGAAACACTGAATGTTTCCACAGTAAGAAGAGATCGGATTGGCAAATAAAGGGGTCTAATGCCAAAGAGAAACAAAAGAACATCAATTTGATACGGCATCAGAAACTCTATTAAAAACAACAACAACAATTTGAACTTTAACTCCAATGAATTACGTACTTTTTTGAAAATTTAGTATATATTTTAAATAATAAAACTTTATTTTGTTCCATTGTGAACTTACCTATAATCAAGTGCACAGCTCCAAAGATGAACATGAAAAGTTGTAAATGAAGTTGGAGGATTATATCCCAAAACAGGTTCATCAGCAATATTCAAGAAGTATAAAATCTATAATCACAAAAAATTAAAATGCCCTGCTTTAGAAGAAAAAAAAGGTTTCATATAATCTTAATACCAATGTAAACCAGAATATCTCACAAAAAAATCATTTAATTGGAAAATCATAATAGTGAAAGGAAAGAAAAATCATCATTTTGAAGGAATTAATTTCAAAAAGTACTTGCATCACAAAAGAATGTAATGGATGCTGAGGGATACATTCATTTCTTTGATTATAATAATCATATTACTATATATATCAAAACGTTATTCACCTTATATAATAAAACCAAATTTTTTAAGTATTTTGCAAAACTCGAATTTGAAATGAAGAAGCCTATCCAACAACTGCAATGCTATAGAAATCTTAGAAAATCATACCTTATGAAACTAATTACAATGTATGCATAATATGATTTCACGTTTTTTGGCTTGGAACAATTCTTGGAAAAAATAAATTTGCTGAAGACTGCTTAAAACTATCAATATGGCTTCCTATATAACTCATTGTGTGAACGGGGACTGGTTTTCTTTGTAAGTCACCGTTAAAGGAAATTCTTTTTCCTTAATTTATATCTAGCTCAGCCTAAAAAACAGTCCCTCTCACCAACATCTACTCTCTCATATATCCAATCCAAACAAATAAAGAGGTTATGCTAAATGTCTTCTTCCAGCTGGTTATTCACACTAACCATTTCTTTACTCCTACCACATAGACAGAAAGTCAGACAAATATCCTCATGTTTTCTAAATGCTTTCATGAGAAAAGCATTTTGAAAACCTTCAAGGTTTTAAATAATTTATTATTTTCCCAGCACAATTAAGTTCCCTTTACAAGAAAGAAGAGAAGGAATTATAGTACACTGGTTTTCATTCTCACATAAGGAAAAGTCAACTTCTTACTCAAAGTTTCCTCTGAAAAATAACCAATTGTATTTTATTATCATAAAATGTTGTTCAACTGGAAATTAATGACAAATCCTGATAAAATGCTTTAAAGCAACACCATGTTATTGGCCTATGGAATTACATGGAAATAACTCACTTAAAGAACTTCTGATTAGAAAAGCAATTCAACACACCATTCACTGCTCCTCTACGCCAGCACTCTACAGGTCCTGGGATACAGGGTCCTTTGCCTTCCTTTAATGACTTAAAAGATAAATCTGTCACTGAGAGGTTTTGAGGACCACACTTTAAGGTACAAAGCCAATTATATTCTGAGGTGATAATATTGTTTTATTTCTTAACCTAAAAGATGGTAACACAGTAGTGTTCACTTGATGATAATTCACTGAGCTGAACATTTATGACTTGTACACTTTTCAGTACGTATATTAGATGTCAATACACATTTTAAAATAAACTGATACATACATAACAGCTCTCTTACCTGCTCATGCCAGCTAAGTCCAGAAGGAAGCATTCTATGCTGAAGAGTGGCTCCTTTCAGTCCTACAGCAATGAGAAATTCCTGTACAGAGTAATACAAAGAACAACATTTACCACCTACGTAATCCTATAACTCAAAAGTTTTTCCAAGAAAATAAATGTGTTGCCTTTTATGCAATTATTTTTAGCAAGAATCAAATCAACAGCAAGTACTTAATGGCATAAAAGTACAAAATGCAAACCTTTGTATTGGACTCTGATTTATCAGACAGTATTTTAACAGCAACAGAGAGCATATTCAAACTGTCTCCTCCAACTCCATCTGAAGAAGTTCTACTGAGGCCATCTTCTTCAGAGGAATAAATAGTAGGTTCCAACCAGTGTGGGCGGGTTGAGCTGGGCAGTCGTGTTTCTGTAGGAAGAATCACTCCATCCACTATGCCTAGAGATCCACATTGAAGTAAAAATAGTAACAGAATGATTACTTGAATCAACGTACATGACTCAAAGCCAAAATCCATGTATTTCCACTGACTATTACTTAAGGAGGCATAATGACAAAAACCAGCATGGAATGACGGCATTAATAATCCACTCCTTTTTGCTACTGTTAGTATGACTGACAGTGCACAACTTAAAAAAGAAAAAAATATTCTAAAATGCTAGGAAAATTAAATAGGAAACTATCACAAACATTTCACATCTATGAAACAAGGTAAATTCAGGTCACTGCTCAAAAACTGATAAGTTCTATATCTGGAACCAAAAGGAAATATTCCTTAAGGGACAATAAAGAACATAAAGTCCCATTGACTGATTAATGGATACATAAGAGATGATATATCTTTACAATGGAATATTATTAGGCAATAAAAAGGAATGAAGTATGGATACAACTTGGATGAACCTTCAAAGTGTGTCAAATGAAAGAAGCCAGTTAAAAAGGCCAAACATTGTACTATTCCATTTATAAGAAACTTCTGAATATGCAAATCCATAGAAACAGTGTAGATAAGTGTGTTTACAGGAAGGAGAGAGTAGAAGGATGTGGAAGGTTATCACTAAAGTGTATGAAGTTTCTTCATGGAGTAATAAATATGTTTTAAAATGGACTCTGGTGATGGTTGCACAACTTTTGTGAAATACTAAAAACTATTGAAAGGTACACTTTAAATGAGTATGGTGTATGAATTATATCTCAACAAAGCTACTGCAAAAAAAGAACCCGAAGTTTACTTCCAATTTGTAAATATTACTGACAGCAGAATCAGAACCCTCCACAGAAAATAATTTCTAATATCAAAGTTCTGTTCTCAATAGACTTTCTTTGTTAAACAAGAAATTTAAACATGCCTAAAGAGAAGTAATCAAGGCACATTTTTGTCCTACCTTTGTGGTATAGACTGAAACTGCTAGAATGAAGGCAAATGTAGTGCTTGTCATCAAAACCTTCATATTTTGTCACGCAAAATAATGAACCACTATTGAACTCTAACCAGAATTCACCATGTTTGTTTTCCAACAGATCTCCATTTTCTTGCTAGTAATAAGATCAGAAAAACACAGAAGTTATTATTTAAATGCAAAAAAGCAAGCATGTTCCTTGAGATGCTCTTCCTTGATTCGACTTAGGAAAATCTCCCATACTGCAGCAAAGCAATCTAATCCTTGAACCATTCAATATCATGGTAAAAAATAAAACTGGATAATTTAAACGCTTTGTGGAACCTTTTCTATCAGATGAATCTCTGTACTTTGTTCTCCTGTATAATAGATTAATTGCCAATTGTCACCCTAGAAGCAGAATTAGCACCTGTTTTCCAAAGGGAGGGCCACACAAAGTTTGATCTGTAACTAAAGCTAAATCCCCAAAGTTGCTGTCATCATGGTTTGCCCCAGAACACTGGTCATCAGTCCCTGAAACAACCTCAAACTATTAATTCAATCACTGGATGTATATCATAGTAGAATTATTTAAAATAAGATACATTTGAAAAAACACTTCGGATTTGTAAACCTCACCTTCACATCTGTGAACACTGCCATTAATCCATGATTAATATTCAGAAGAACTGAGAGAAAACTCTGTGAGTTCTTGTTCTGGGAGTCTAGTTTTTTTTTCCTACGGGAACGATAGTTGGGATCAACAGTGGAAAAATATTGCAAAGTCTCCTCCTCCGATCCACTTTCTTCATCTATGAGAAATAAACATACAATTACACAATTTCAATACTCTATTAAGATAAAACAGCAACTTAAAAATGATCACAAAAATATTTTACATTTATAACCTGCTTAGTTTTATAAGTATTGTATGAACATAGAAATATATTTTCTGTTTTTCTGGATTTTATAAAGGGGAGTCAAAAAAAGAAAAAAGAAAGAAATTTTGTTTTTCTCTTTAGTCCTGAACTTCAAATGATGCACACACTATCCTTCTAAAGATAACATCCTTAAGTGATAATGATATTCTCAATATACAGATAGAAATGAGGAAATATTTTATAAATGACTAAATTACGAAATATAGTTAAAATGAAAAATAAAGATTTTTAAGTCCACAATTGAAAGGTTACTACTTTGTTAATTTATAAACTATGCATTTTAAATCAAAAAAAAATTAAAAATATATTACCATAGTGAACTGCAGATTTAAATGGACTAAAACTATCTTTGTTGAAAGTATTAATGAGCTGACTGGCTACTGAAAGCCCAATGCCATAGGAAATATTTTCGAATGTCTCCACTGGAGAAGGAGCTGTTGGTTCCCACAGCAGCAAGTCATTAAAGATCCTATAAAGACAAAGGTTGAAAAATAAGCACATAACTCCTAGCTCAACAGAAGGCAAACTAAAAACAAAAATCCTTTTAAAATATCACATGAACAATAATTTTTTACACGGCGAAATGGAAATCAGATCCTACAAGAGTATGGAAAAACAACAAAAATAACAACTGTATTCCTTCAATGAAAAAAATAACTGATATGGCTATAATGTAGGACAGTGACAAAGGAATCTGCAGAATTAGATACCTAACTAGATACTTGCCTAATTTTACCTGTGTTATATACATCAAATTACAAATTCATAGTATACTTCAAAACATATCTTAGAGACAGAAGCTCATAAAAATAGCACACAAAGAACAAAAAAGGAAGACAGTTCACCCAGATGATGAGAGCACTTTGTAAAGTGGAACTGATCCTGCATCGTCTCATTGACCTTCCCCTCAGTCCTGTGGGGCGGCCATGGCAGAATCATTATTCTCACATTACACTTGAAGAAACTGTCTCATAAGGGTTATGTGATCTTCCCAAGGTCACATGGCTAATTAGTGAAAAAATGGGAATGAGAGTCCAGATTATGTGGATTATATCCAGCTCCCAGTTCTGTTCTTTTTTTTTTTTTAAGGGAAGTATTTATCTGTGGGATCAATTCAGTTCTTTCCCTAGAGATACTGCTTTTTCTCTCATCATCAGAAAGCACAGCTTCACTGGGAAGACTTCATACAATGAAAAATGCATATGGAGCACAAAATAAGGAGAGAAAAACCCTTATGACTAGCTGGATTAGCCCAGTCGATACTGGCAACCAGTGGGAAGGCATATGTCATACCTAGGTTGTCACCACATCCTACTTTTTCAAAGAGCTACCTGTCACTGCTCAGATGCCCCTCTCTCCTAGCCTCCTCCCCTCACCCACCCTCAAAGCTTTCAAGAAAACTCAAACTTCACAGTGTCTTCTAGGAAGCCCTTTGTAAGACCTGGGCCCACAGCATATCCTTCACACTCATCCACTTCAGCCATAGCACCTACAGCAACTTGCTGAATTTCCTCATTTCCCCTTTCTAGACTGCAAGCCGCCCAAGAGAAGGATTTGTATCTATTGTCACTACATGTGCCTAGCACAGTGGCTGTCACATGTCGCTTGACAGCTGGTGAGGAAGGGACAGTGCATGACTCACATAAAAGGACTGCCAAAGCCCAGACTCATCCTAAAGCCTGGTGTGAATACCAGTCAAGGCACCAAGTGGTGAGGCAGCCCTGCCCCACTCTGTGAGAAGCCACTGCCAGGCCAATTCCTGAGCTTCTGATGCCCTAGAAGGTGTACAACAAGACTGAGTACTGTGACTCTCAAGAGATTATAATCCCACCCACTCATTATGTTCTCCTTGTTTATATTTTGGTCTAAACACAGTCCTGACATTAGTAATATCAGATATTGGATGGTGCTTGTAATATCAAGAAAGAAAACAATGCTTAAGATACTTAAGGACATACCACCAGGATTCTGTGTTTCGTCTACAAGGTTGAAACAAAATAGATGCTCAATACATATTTCATGAAAGCAGTTAGAATTCTTTTTAATATTCTGTTTTAAACAAATTTCAACACAGAAAATATTCTCCTGTACCTAAAACCATATTGCTAAAAAGAGCCTGTTGACCAAGGCACTAAAGGAGTAAACCAACATTTTAAATATATAAAGGCAGAGTTGGTTATAACTCCTGCTCAGGGAAAAAAACATTAAAAAAAGATAAAAGGATAGTATTACATATTTAGTAGAACTTGAATGTACATACATACATATATGGTAGTATGTATCCTGTTTAGCTTCCTGCTTCTGAGGGCCGAATTGCCGGTTAACGTAGAATATCCTTGTATGTGGAAATACGCATTCAAGTACTCAACATTGAAGGGACTCAGGTCAGCCACTTACTCTCAAATGGCTGGGGCAGGGGGAGTTCTTTGTACTATATTGCAAATCTTCTCTGAGAATGTTTGGAAATTGTTTAAATAGTATTAATTTCAAAATACACTGCTGAGCTTCTAGCAGTAAGTGCTCTAGCAGAGGGACTCTGGCCTTGCAGGAGTCCCTGTTTCCCCCACTTTTTTTTCCTTTCCCCCCAGTAAAAACCTGCTTTACTTATCCTTTCAACCGTCTGTGAGTGAAGGGATTGACAAGAACCCCATCTTTAGCTGCACTAAGGGAAAGTCGTGCAACATTTATGGTGCAAAGTGGAGGCTCAAGAAGCTCTGACCGAAATGGGGACTCAAAACCCTTCGCTGTTGTTACTACTAAGCCTTTTCATCCTCAGAATTCTGAGTGGGGTTAATGACAAAACAAGTAACTAAAGAAGTGCTTTTCCTGCCGTTGCCAAGGCAACTGCCATAACAGAGAGACTCCACCAATACAGAGGCACCCATATAAACAGGACTACAGGGAATTATACTCAGCAGCAGCGCGGAGCCCACAGCAACAGGGCAGAGCCCATGGCAACAGGGTGGAGCCCACAGCAACAGGACAGAGCCCAGGACAGGAGGGTGGAGCCCACGGCAACAGGGCGGAGCCCACAGTGGCAGGGCGGAGCCCACGGCAACAGGGTGGACCCCACGGCAGCAGGGCAGAGCCTCAGCAGGCAAATAGTGACTAGACTGCCTCCTAGCCGGGCAGGACAGTGCAACGGATACTCATAAAGAAAGCCCTAATTCCCCGAGACAGAGCATCTGAGGAAAAAAAGTGGTTTTATGAGTTCTGCTGCAGCAGACTTAAATGTACCTGCCTAATAGCCCTGAATGAATGATGGAGCTCACAGCTCAGCACTTGAGCTCCTATAAAGTACAGACTGTCTCCTCAAGCAGCTCCCTGACCCCCGTAAACCCAAAGAGTCACCTCAAAAAGGACTGATCAGACTGACATTTAATGGGTATCATTCTGGGACAAAGATAGCAGAAGAAGAAACTGGTAGCATCCCTCACTGTTCTGCAGCTGCTACAGGTGTACCCCAGACAAGCAGGGCCTAGAGTGGACCTCAGCAGTCGTACAGCAGAGGGGCTACACTGTTAGAAGGAAAACTAAGTAACAGAAATACTTCATCATCAACAATCTGGATGTCCACTCAGAGACCCAATCGAAAAGTCAGCAACTACTCAGACAAAAGGTGGATAAACCCACAAAGATGGAAAGAAACCAGCGCAAAAAGGAGGAAAACACCCAAAACCAAAACACCTCGCCTCCTACAAAGGACCAAAACTCCTCACCAGCAAGGGAACAAAGCTG
>JAPYYA010002368.1:0-14075 GCA_028533165.1 Leontopithecus rosalia
TCTACAAGAAAAAAACAAACAAGCCCATCCAAAAATGGGCAAAGGAAATGAACAGACACTTTACGAAAGAAGACATACAAGAGGCCAACAAACATATGAAAAAATGCTTATCATCACTGGTCATTAGAGAGATGCAAATCAAAACCATATTGAGATACTATCTCACGCCAGTTAGAATGGCGATAATTAAAAAATCTGGAGACAACAGATGCTGGAGAGGATGCGGAGAAATAGGAACACTCTTACACTGCTGGTGGGAGTGTAAATTAGTTCAACCGTTGTGGAAGACAGTGTGGCGATTCCTCAAGGACCTAGAAATAGAAATTCCATTTGACCCAGCCATCCCATTACTAGATATATATCCAAAGGACTATAAATCGTTCTACTATAAGGACTCATGCACACGAATATTCATTGCAGCACTGTTTACAATAGCAAAGACCTGGAATCAACCCAAATGCCTATCGATGATAGACTGGACTGGGAAAATGTGGCACATATACACCATGGAAAATTATGCAGCAATCAAAAATGATGAGTTCGTGTCCTTTGTAGGGTCATGGGTGAATCTGGAGAACATCATTCTCAGCAAATTGACACAAGAACAGAAAAGGAAACACCATATATACTCACTCATAGGCGAGTCATGAACAATGAGAACACATGGACACAGGGAAGGGAGCACCACACACTGAGGTCTATTGGGGGAAATAGGGGAGGGTCAGCGGCAGGGGGAGCGGGGGAGGGATGGCATGGGGAGAAATGCCAAATAGGGGTGAAGGGGCAGAAGGCAGCAAAACACACTGCCACGTGTGTACCTAATGCAACTATCTTGCATGTTCTGCACATGTACCCCAAAACCTAAAATGCAATAAAAATTTAAAAAAAAAAGAAATTTCTAAGCAGCAAGCATGCAAGAGGTGACTAGGCTTTTTCTGAAATCATTCAATTATATGTATTCAAAAAGAGATGGTCTGAAATTGAAACATATGTTTAAAAGGTAAGCACCGTATAAAGGTTTGGAAAGTTTTCAGTCTGATCATGTGGTAGAAAAGAAAAACTCATATTTTGGGAAGAAAATCAAGCCAGCTGAAGAATTTCACATAAGTAAAAGGAGCCAAATGTTAATAACCAAGACAATGAGAAAAATGTCTTCAGGACATGTCAGAGATCTTTATGGTAGTCTCTCTCATCACAGGCCCAGAAAATTAGGAGAGGAAAATGGTTTTGTGGGCCAGGCCAAGGGCCTCACTTCCCTGTGCAGTTCAGAACATGGTGCACTGCATCCCAGCCTCTCCAGCTCCAGCCACGGCTCAGGCCATTGCGTCAGAGGGTATAATCCCCAAGCACTGGCAGCTTCCATGTGGTGTTGGGCCTGTGGGTGTGCAGAAGACAAGAGTTGAGGTTTGTGAACCTCTGCCTAGATTTCAGAGGATGTATGAAAAAGCCTTCATGTTCAAACAGATGTCTGCTCTAGGGGTGGAGCCCTCATAGATACATTCTGCTAAGGAAGTGTAGAAGAGAAATGTGTGAGTGGAGCCACATATAGAGTCCCCACTGGGGTGCTGCCTAGTCGAGCTGTGAGAAAAGGGCTACTACACTCCATACCCCAGCAAAGCAGAGCCACCAACAGCTTGCACTCTGCACCTAGAAAAGCCATGGATACTCAACACCAGCCTGGAAAAGCAGCTGCAGGAACTCTATCCTGCAGAGGCACAAAGGTGGAGTTGCCCAACGCTGTGGGAGACCATCCCTAGAATCAGAATGTTCTGGATATGAGACATGGAGTCAAAGGAGACCATTTTGGAGCTTAAGATTTAATGATTGACAGGACTGGTTTTGGACATGCATGGGGCCTTTAGCTCATTTATTTTGGCCAATATCTCTCAATTGGAATATTTACCCAATGCCTGTAACCCCATTGCATCTTGGAAGTAACTATCTTGTGTTTTAATTTACAAGCTCATAGGCAGAAGGAACTTATCCTGTCTCAGATGAGACTTTGGACTTGGACTTCTAAATTAATGCTGGAATGAGTTAAGACATTGGGGATTTCTTGGAGTGGCATGATTGATTTTGAAATATTTTAAATATATATTTTATTGCCCTTTAGTTTCTGGGGTACATATGCAGAACATGCAGGATTATTGCATGGGTACATACATGGCAGTGTGGTTTATTGCCTCCATCCCCTCATCACCTATATCTGACATTTCTCCACATGTTTTCCCTACCCAACCTCCCTATTTGCTGCTGTCCCTCTCCTATTCCCCCTCAACAGACCCCAGTGTGTGGCGCTCTGCTGCCTGTGTCCATGTGCTTTCGTTGTTCAACACCTGCCTGTGAGTGAGAACATGTGGTGTTTGATTTTCTGTTATTGTGTCAGTTTGTGAGAATGATGGTTTCCAGATTCATCCATGTACCTACAAAGGACACAAACTCATAGTTTTTTATGGCTGCATAGTATTCCATGGTGTATATGTGCCACATTTTCCCTGTCCAGTCTATCATCAATGGACATTTGGGTTGGTTCCAGGTCTTTGCTATTACAAACAGTGCTGCAATGAACATACAGGTGCTTGTGTCTTTTTAATATAAAGGTTTATAATCCTTTGGATATATACCCAGTAATGGGATTGCTGGGTCAAATAGTATTTCTATTTCTAGGTCCTTGAGAAATCGCCACACTGTCTTCCACAATGATGGAACTTATTTACACTCCCACCAACAGTGTAAGAGTGTTCCTATTTCTCCACATCCTTTCCAGCATCTGCTGTCTCCAGATTTCTTAATGATCACCATTCTATCTGGCATGAGATGGTATCTCAGTGTGGTTTTGATTTGCATTTCTCTAATGACCAATGATGATGAGCATTTTTCAATATGTTTGTTGGCTTCACAAATGTCTTCTCTTGAAAAGTGTCTGTTAATACCATTCACCCAATTTTGAATGGGTTTGTTTATTTCTTGTAAATCTGTTTTAGTTAAAATTTGAAAAGGATATGAGACTTGGAGAGGGGCTATGGTGAAATCACATGGTTTGGCACTGTGTCCCCACCCAAAACTCATCTCCAATTGTAATCTCAATATGTCGTGAGATCTGATAGCTTAAAGGGGGCTTTCTCTCTCTCCTGCCACCATGTAAGATGTACCTTGCTGCTTCTTCCACCATGACTATAAGTTTCCTGAGGCCTCCCCCAGTCACATGGAATTGTGAGTCTATTAAAGTTCTTTCCTTCATAAATTAGCCAGTCTTGGGTAGTGTTTTTATAACAGTGTGAAAATGGATTAATACACTATCTATTAGAATAAACGTCTATTTTTTCTTTATTCTCTAAATGTCATAAATAAATCAATTAATTTTCAAATGTTAAAACAACTGCACCTCTGGGGTTAGCCTTCATGCTTTTGTTTTGTTTATTATTTTTTATATATATTGCTGCATTCCATTTCCTAATATTTTACTTTGGATTCTGTGTCTAGGTTCATGGAAATTACTAGTATGTGACCTTATTTTCTTCTACTACTCTTAGATGTATTTTTCTTTAAATTCTCTTGCTTAGTATTTTTTTGAGATTCTTGAATATCTGAATTTTTTAAATGTGAGACTTAGATGATTCTTGATATGGTTTGGCTCTGTGTCCCCACTCAAATCTCACCTTGAATTGTAATGATTCCCACACTTCAAGTGCAGGATTGGGAGGAGTTAATTGAGTCATAGGGGCCGTTTCCCCTCATGTTGTTCTTGTGGCAGTGAGTGAGTTCCCATGAGATCTGACTGTTTTATAAAGGGCTTTCCTCTTTGCTCAGCACTCATTCTCCCTCCTGCTGTCCTCCTGCCTTCCATCGTGATTGTAATTTTCCTGAGGCTTTCCCAGCCATTTGGAACTATGAGTCAATTAAACTTATTTCCTTTGTAAATTACTTGGTCTCAGGTATTTCCTCATAGCAGCATGCTACCAAACCTATACAATTTGTATTCATCATTTATTGAAATATTTTTAAGTCAATATTTTATGTCCTACTTTTGGATATCGAATCTTTTTATCATGTCTCATGTGTGTGTGTATGTGTGTGTGTGTATGTATATACATATGTATACATGTATATATATGTATATACATATATATATATATATGAGACTTATGCATATGAGACATATATAGAGAGAGATATATAATTCTAAGTTTAATATGGGAGATCAAGTAGGAACTTTTCAGAAGAAAATTTTGGAAGCAATTTCACATATTTGTGGTGATGAGCAGTTACAGGCACTGTTTCAATGTGTTCCTGGGTAAACTATAAGTGAGAAAATAAATGGCCAATATTTTACAAGTTTAGGTAGAGAGTGATTGACAATGGTGGGTTGGTAAAGAGTAAATAATGTTTGGTAATGTTGGTAAAGAGTAAATAAATGTTTGTAAAATAAAAAGAAATATGACTATTAAAGTATAGATTACCTTTCAATAATATAAATTTTAAAAACTAATTTTACTTAGTTTTATAAAAATTCCATGTTCTTTATTGAGCTTTTATTACCTGATTCAATTTGAAATTAATTTCACACTGGAACTATGCAGTCTGTCTTCCATATGGATGTGTTTTGAAAAATACCAAATTATCTGCAGCTTAGTTTACTAAAGTTTTCCTGAAGCAGAACAAGATATATAAACACATTATATCAAAATCATGTTTACACTAAATAAGGCTATTATGGCCTCATTCTGCAGTTGCTATTCTACTTTCCTTTCTGCTTCTCCAGGCTCTTCTCTCAGTCCCCAAAAAGAGGACTGAGACTAAACATTTAAATGGTCATTTTAAACACTTCATTTCTACTTAATTGATATAATACATACATATAGATACATTTTTTATTTTATAATTAATAAATGCTCCATCTGACAGAAATCTAGCCAATAAAACTTCCAATTTTTCAACATAACTTCTATTTTTCTTTTCAGTGTTTTTATTTCACTGTGCCCATTTCTACTCTGGTTCCATTTATGCAGCAATTGGCTCATCTAATGCTCTAGCCAAAAAATTTGCCTGATTCCTTCATGAATATAAAAAAATACAGTCAAAAATGTCTGGTTAAAGTTGTTCTCATTGGGCTAATTGATCATAAGTGTTTAATTCAATAAACAAATAATTATTTAACTCACATATTTTCAGTCATATGATGGTCCTTTCTGACATAAAACTGTCAAAATTTTATTCTAAGGGCCTAACTGTTCACTATTGAATAGACATCAAGTAGTTTGTATAAATACTTATCAGAACAGTGAGTAAAAGAAATTATCTTTATTTATTATCTTATTTTGGGAAAGCAAATATCTAAACTATGTTTTTTATATAAAACAGAAAATATTCCAAGAAAATAGATTGTAAGCATAATTTACTGGGTAAATGTGGCAATTTATACATATTTTAAAAATAAAAAATAAGTGTTTAGATTTATAAACTTATGTAAATGCATTAACCAGTAACATTTCAGAAAATAAATAAATGATAAAACAAGAGATATTTTGCTCCACAAATAGAAAACAAATCACCTATTAGAGTATCTTAAACTTTTCCTCTAGATGCTGTTTTTATCATATTTATGTTTACCTTTTCAAATTGATTTTATTCATCTCATAGCACTTTAAAAATTCGATGTTTGGCTGAGCACAGTGGCTCACGGCTGTAATCCTAGCACTTTGGGAGGCGGAGGCGGATGGATCACGAGATCTAGAGATCAAGACCATCATGGTCAACCAGGTGAAACCCCGTCTCTACTAAAAATACAAAAAATTATCTGGGCATGGTGGCACGTGCCTGTAATCCCAGCTACTCAGGAGGCTGAGGCAGGAGAATTGCCTAAACCCAGGAGGCGGAGGTTGCCGTGAGCCAAGATCGCGCCATTGCACTCCAGCCTGGGTAACAAGAGCGAAACTCCGTCTCAAAAAAATAAAAAATTAAAAAAAAAAACTAGATGTGTATTATTTTTGAAAATCTAGTTTATAAAAGTGAACATTTTTCTGTGAATATTTACTATATTTTCAATGTAATATATTTTTTGTCAACACAAGATATTGTATGTCAATATAATACAGACATACAAATGACATTGTATGTCACTTTTTACAAAATAATTTACATGATTTAATATAATAATGTGATTTTGTTATTGGATGCGCGGTTAGAGCTCAACATCCCCTCTTACAGTATTAAAATTTTTAATAACCATCCTGAATGGAATTGTTTTCATCAGACTCAATTTTGGAGATAAATGCGGTAATGTGAAACACGATTGTCATAACTCTCTATGACACTTCAAACTACAATAAAAAACATGGAAATGGAAAAATAAATATTTTAAACCAGAGACACAAATCAGAGAAGACACAATCAATATAAAGGTGTTACAGTCTATATCAATGTCAAGAGTTTAGAGACCACAAGTGATGTTACAGATTCAACTCTCAACACAACATACACCTAAATTACATGATTGTTCTAAACACAAAGTAAGAATCGGGGGTGGAGAAAAATTACAATTAGATAATGTTTTAAAATTTACTAGAAATCTGCCTATTTATTTTATTCAAAGAAAAGAAATTCTATCCATATTCTGCTTACGTCAAATAAAGTAATTTTATGTGACAATTTTGTAATTGGTAAGATGATGAGGTGGGTGATGGAGGTACACATACTAAATTTTATTGAACAGGATTGCTTTAAAACAAATAACCACATCAGCAAATATAAGACAAAATTACAATTTTTTAAGTTAAAGTCCATTCCCTAATCTTAAGTGAGTAATAGCTTCCTAAATGACTTGAAAAAGGGAAGGGCAATTGTGCCTATCTCACTCCTGATATTTTATATTTGTTATATATTAGTTATCTTACTTTTAAAATGTTTTTAATAATAATATACTAGTTATCTATCACTTCACGGATTTGCGGTCAAGATATCAGCTGCATTTACAGTCATGTGAAACATCCTGTGGGGCTGTAGGGTCTGCTTCCAAGATGGCTTAGTCTCATGGCTTTTGGCAGAAGACCTCAGTTCCTTGCTATGTAGGCCTCTCTGAGGGCTGCTTGAGTGTCTTTACCACAAAGCAATTGCTTTCTTCTAGAGTGATTTATCCCTGAAAGTAAGCAAGATAGAAGGTTCAAAATCTTATATGACCCACCTCGGATATCATATACTATTACTTCTGGCATATTCTGTTCTAAATTAGCAAGTCCAGTCCACTCCACAGTCAAGGGTAGGAGAATTAGGTTGTACTTTTCCAGGAAGAAGTGTTGAAGGACATATCTGAAAACTGTAACAGGGAAAACACAGTGAAATTGTATGAGTGCAATAAATGGATGCAATGCTTAAGCAAGGCAGGGAGAACCAGCGACGATAGGCTCAAGTCACCATAAAGGGTGACTGAACTGCTGTTTTAGAAATGTGGTGGGTCACGCTAACTTCTAGGCTTTGAATTTTGCATAATAATGTGTAAATAATAATCAAAGATGAATATTGTAAGAAATAAAAGAGATTATACAGGCTGTAGAAAACTCTCTCTGTGTATATATATATATATATATATATATATATATGTATATGTTTATATGTATATGTATATATATGTATTTATATATAGTTTGAAAATATTCCATGTTTTAAAGATAGTTTTAAGATTTATAAACTTATGTAAATGCATTAACCAGTAGTATTTCAGAAAATAAATAAGTGATTAAACTAAAGAGACATTTTGCTCCACAAATACCACAGAAGGCAGGAACCCAAAGAACTTTGTGATCTAAATGAAGATGTCCAAAATGGAGGTATGCTGAGTGATGCTATTTTCCTTCAAGGCATATCATCTAATAACTATAATTCACAAAATATTTTGTCACTGAATCTTTTTAGTGTATATGTGATTAGCTGTATATGGACTCTGGATAGCTTCAAGTCGTGAAGTACCAGCTCACATTTGGTTTTCTTGTCTAGGTTATGTTAAAGACATTCATTGAGGTTATAAATCTGATGTACTCACAGATTATTAGGAAAAGTAAACAATTAGTCAAAATCCATGACTGTGTGTTAAAATATAACTTAATTTGTCCTTTTGTCTTTCTTTATGTGCTACAATGAGTAAACATATCAGCAAACAAGTTTCTCTGGGTACTGTGGCTCATGCATGCAATCCCAGCAGTTTGAGAGGCAGACAGGCGGACCACTTGGGTGCAGGGTTGGCGATCAGCCTGCGCAACATGGTAAAATGCTGTCTCTATTAAAAAAAAATACAGAAAAACAGCTAAGTGTGATGGCATGTGCCTGCGTTTCCCTCTATTGGGGAAGGTGAGGTGGGAGAATTGCTTGACCCCAGGATGTGGACGCAGCAGTGACCCAAAAGCACCAATGCAGTCCAGCAGCCTGGGAGAGACAGAAACCCTGGGGAGAGGGAGAGGGAGAGGGAGAGAGAGGGAGAGGGAGAGGGAGAGGGAGAGGGAGAGGGAGAGGGAGATTATTTAAATACTAAGTGTGTTAGGATAAAAACTAGCCTATAACAAAAAGTCTAAAAATAGACTGGATTATATAAGATAAAAATTTGTTTCTGTATCATATAACACTCTAGTTAGTCCAAGCAGGCGGGGACTTTGCTGCACAGACTTGTTTAAAAACCTTTGTTTATTTCATTACTTTGCTATCCACAAAGGTTTTCTCTATACCTGAATGGCCAAGCAAGAGTCAATTCCCTTGCTGAGTCCAATACGAGGCATGTGTGAAAAAGAAAGGAAATCCCTGGCAAGTGTGTGAGTTGAGGATGACTTGGAAATTGCAGATTTCATTTCAGCTCACATTTATTAGTGTGAACACAGTGACATAGCCACACCCCACCACAGGAGAGCCTGCCAACATAAAGAAAGGCAGCCAGGTGCCCAGCTCAAAAATCAAGAGAGTTCTACTTCTACCAGGAAGAAGGAGGTAATAGACAATCTTACCCATCTCGACCACAGTGAGAAAATGGAGGAGTTGGTCTATGAGGAAAATTGTAAAGACTGAAAGCTAATCCTAAGAGCTGGATAATTCCTGTTATACTCAACTAAAAGAGACCCAAGAAACCGTGGGGAATAAGCACTCAGGGCACAAAGCATTGATCCAAAAATGCATTTCTCTGAAAGCTTGGCAGCTAAGACTGCCTGCTGTAACCCCAAAGTAGTTTTATCAAATGACTACTGAAACAACCTTCTATAACTTACTTTCAGACTAGTTTTTCCACTGCAGCGCTTAGCAGTCAGAGCTTGCCACCTCCTCAAAATATTATTAGTGCCAATGAAATTTCCCAAAGACCCATATGTAACGTTTCTTCTTTTTATAAATCCTATAGTCTTTTCTTTATTCTGCAGAGAGCACACTTCACTTACACAGAAGGCTGTGCTTTCCCAATCTGCAGGTTGGTTTCTGTAGTTGTTGTTTTAAAATAGAAAATAAACTTCTGTTTTTCTTCCACAGATCTTTTCATCTTTTGTTTATAAGGGCCGAGATAATTTAGCCAGAAAAAAAAATAAGTTTGGTAATTTAAATATCTAATCAATGCCATGGATAAAAGAATACAATTGATCCTATTACAATTTATTTTTTTCTAGCCATGATGAGCATTTGATATTGAAACCTGAAATAGTTCAGTTCCATACACAGTAGAGGAAAACACTTAGCAGTAACTCAACTCATCCTCTAGGGATTTGTGGCAGCTTTTTACCAAACATTCTGCATTCATGGTGCCAGAAGTGTCTCATCTTTCATAGCATTCCTAGTAAAAGGGTAAAAAATTATCCAACTTTATGTTTATTAAGTTTTAGTTCCACAAAACTTAAGAATTTATATTCCAACAATTTGTAGCCTTTTGAAAAAAACACTTCACATTGATGGAAAGGAAACCAAATATTTTTATTTCATTGCCCCCAAAAAATCACAATTACTTACTAATGGGGTATGTGTTCTTGCTGCCAAGAAGTGAATTCACAAAAATGTGACATCTTCTAAAAAAATATAGTATGAGATAATGTTGACACTGTGAGTTACCTGGAGTAAGTACTGTCTGTGATATTTGGACATACTGAGTATTGTTGTGCTTCCTTGAACCTTTAAGATATCCCATGATGTCCCAGTGACTTTGCCTTGACACACAGTTTGGGAACTAGAGGCACATGGAATAGAATATATTAATACTGAAGGGTATATTGGCAAAAATGTAAATGGATACAAAAAGAGTCTAGAGCAAAAGAAAGAAAATTATGTAGAAGAAACCAAATAATTTAGAATATCTGAGGATTAAGAATATGAAACTAATGGTCTAAGAAAAAAAAATCAACAGTGTAGCCAGAAAATGAGCAACAAAATAAAGCAATACAAGATATAAAAAATAATTCTAAGGGCAATGGGTACTTGTATGTAATGAACTGCTGTTTCAAATTATCTTTTATTTCTCTAAGCAGACTGCTTAGTGTCGGAAACTAGGAACAGTAGAACTAATTATCTTTTCCCTTTTGTCTTGCCTTACTAATGATCATTCTGCTTGAAATACTTTGTATCTGAGGAGACAAACTCTCTTAATAAGTACTTTGCATAGTTCAAATTATCAACATAGTAGCAGTGCTGGATATTTAAGTACCATCATTGTTTAATGTTTTCTTCATTTACTAGAGAGAATAATATTATCCTTCACTAATTTTGTTGTAAAAATAATTGTATTTGAGCCAGGTATGGTGTCTCACGCCTGCAATTCCAGCACACTGGGAGGAAGATTCAGGTGAATCGTTTGAAGATAGGAATTAGAGAGCAGCTGGGGCATCCTGGTGAAACCTCTTTACTGTAATCTCAGCTGCTGAGGAGGTGGAGGCAGTAAAATAGCTTGAACCCAGGACACAGAGGTTGCATTGAGCCAAGATCGCCCCACTGCACTCCAGCCTGGCCGACAGAGCAAGACTGTCTTAAAAAATCATAACTCATGAAATAACTGCATTTGGTTATCTTACATACATCGAGGTTAAGTATATATACAAATGTGTGCATGTATGTAACTTTTTGTATATACCTATGCACGCACTTTAGCACAATTGTCCGTATTTGATCATTAAACTGTGCAAGGGAATAGATGTAAGAAAATTTCTTAGTTTCTTTCCAATAGTACAAATAGCTATTTAGTATTATTCAAATACGGATGTGTAGGTGTTTGTGATATTTTTTATAATGCAGAAGAGAAAAAATATCTAGTGTTCTGAGTTCTGAAACACAAAGTGAACTTAAGTATTCATATCATTGAATCTCGGTTTCTTCAGTTTCACTGGAGTGAGGCAAATTATTACCCCATCTTGAAATACAACCAGTGGGGGATTTCTCAACAAATAAAAACAGTGTTTTGATACTAGGAAGGCAAAAATTTAAAAAGAAATAAATCAGTCACAGTGTATATTAATTTGTCTATCAAACATTCATCTGTCTACTTACCTGTAGTTCATCCATCCATCCAGCCATCTATCCAACCATCCAACCATCCAACCATCCAACCATCCATCCATCCACCCATCAAATCTTTAATGAAACCGAAACAAATACCACCTAAACAATTACTGGAAGTTAACTAGTTCTCATCACCAATGGGAATGGGTATACATCTTATCAGTAAGTCATCAGGCCCTCACTCTAGAATCTAGGCCTAATATACAATACTAGTCAAAATGTTTCACAACAAAACATAATTCTTCATATTATTAAGCCTATGTATAAGATTTTAAAATTAAGAACTATTAACATGATACATTTACATGAATAGAATATGTGTTTAATGCGAAAATTAATGACATGCATAAATATAATAATGACTAGCAAGGAAAAAGTACAAGTCAGATCTACAGTCCTCGTTTTTGCAACTCTTCACAATCCTGTGTCTCCTATTTATTCCCTGCAATATTACCTAGTCTATGTTGTCTTCACCTTCCATCTTTGAGTAAAGTTCTTTAGTAGGGTGATGTGAGCCATCATAAATTCATCTTCTTTTAATGTTTACATTTGACATGTTACTATTAGAAGTCATGTCAGAGAATTTTCTGGGCATCATGTGTCTTGTTTCTATTTAAAAGCAACACTTCTATTACTTTTGCATAATCATAATTAGTAACAGCAGATAGTACTTTGTCCTGTTTTACCTGTTTGTTTAGTAAGATAGAGATAATGAAATAGTAAAGTATCTGCCTGATTTTAAACGGAACTGATTTTGTAGCATTTGACAGAAGTATTTCTCTATTATATACCAAATGTTCTAAAATAAAGAACCTACAGTCATGAGGTAGGTTTAGAAGGCAATTTTTGCAGACAAGTACTTAAGTACAATCATAAGAGAGGAACTCTTCCTAGGGCACGTATTACGATGTTGTGCAACTTTTCCTTAGTTCAGCTACAGATGGGGGTCCTTGTCACATGACCATGAAAATTTAGGGTCGCAGATGATTTGAAGACTGAATAAGGCAGGGTTTTATTGGGTAAGGAGGGAAAATATAGGGTAACATGTACACTCCACAAAGCCAGAGTTCCTGCAGGTGTGCTTCCTGTCTTGCAGTTTGAATTCTAGGATCCACCCAGGAAGAGGAAAAGCCAGGCTTCTTCCTGCTGCAAATGGAGTGAACTTCTGTGGCTCCCCTCCAATATGCACATCTTCAAGTGTGCAGGTGGGTTGGAGGCTCGCCAGGGAGCCCTTCCCACTAGACTGTCTCAATGGTAATAAGAGTACAAGAAGCACCATATGGTTGTCATAGAGAACAATTTGTCAGACAGCAACCCTTGTTGTATACTTTCTCTCCTCTTTGGTATTGTAATAGAAATATTTGTAGGGAAGCTGGGGAAGATGGCACTGTAGAAGCAACTCAGGATTGCAGTTCTCAGTCAAGACACAGAGGGTGAGTTCACACCGCATTTCCAGATGGATCTTTATAGCGCACAGAGGGGGGAAAAGTGCAGGTGTAGGAGGGATGCAGGATGCCAGTGCAGCAGTCTCCGATGGCATGGTCAGGCAGCCGGTGCCACAGCACAGCGGCATGGCACACAAAACACATGGGTCTGGGTGCCCTGTTAAACTGGCAATTTGAGATTTGGGAGGGCAGATTGCCATGTTCATCTGATTGAACAGGATTTGGATGGTGAGCCAGACCAGGAGATTTCTGGGAGGTGAACTGTGAGCCAGTGCAGTGGGTCACTGCATGGGAAATCACATAGATCCCAGTGCCCCTTTGGCCGGTGGTTGAGGCACCTGGGAGAGAGTAAACCCAACAACTTAAAAAAAAAAAGCAAAAAGGCTCAGAGGCAGGGAGCCAAGTGATCAGGCTGGACAGATCCCACCCCCACAGGGACAAGCAAAATGGTGATTCGGAGTGCTTGGGGTTAAGAGTTTCACTGCGGGCACAGCAGAACCCACAGCTCTGCAGCTCGGTGGGGGAGGGGCGTCCACCATTGCCAAGAGCTTCTGCCCCTACTAAGATACTTGCCCATTGCTGACGCAGTCAGCCATTGCCAAGGCAACCCGCCATAACAAAGAGACTCCGCCAACAGGGCAGAGCACACGTCAGCAGGGCAGATTTTATGTCAGTAGGGAGGAGCCCAAAACAGCAGTATGGAGACCACAGCAAAAGGGCGGACCGCACACCAGCAGGGCGGAGCCTCAGTAGCCAAATACTGACTAGACTGCATCCTAGCTGAGCAGGACAGCACAATGAATACTCACAAATAAAGCCCTAACTCCCCGAGACAGAGCATCTGAGGGAAAAAAGGGGTTTTATGAGTTCTGCCACAACAGACTTAAACGAACTTGCCTAGCAACACTGAATGAACAATGGAGCTCACAGAACAGCACTTGAGCTCCTATAAAGTACAGACCGTCTCCTCAAGCAGCTCCCCGACCCCTGTATACCCAAAGAATCACCTCAAAAAGGACTGCTCAGAACAACATTTGGGGGGCATCATTATGGGACAAAGAAAGAAGAAGAAACTGGTAGCATCCCTCACTGTTCCGCAGCTGCTACAGGTGTACCCCAGGCAAGCAG
>JAPYYA010002369.1:0-10000 GCA_028533165.1 Leontopithecus rosalia
ATTTCAGACTTGCCAGCACCTACAACCACATAAGCAGTATAAGCAATTCTTTTATGTGTGTGTGTGTGTGTGTGTGTGTGTGTGTGTGTGTGTGTATGTGTGTCTGTGTGTCCTACTGGCTCTGTTTCTCATGTTGATCCCTAATATATGTGACATTTTTTCCTGGGTTTTATTTTATATATAAAATAAAGTATACACAAGTAAAATCTGCAAATATTGAAACTTCTGTTTGCTTACTTCATTATTCAAAATAGGTTGAGAGAGATTTTGAGATCCTAAAGAATCCAAGTAAATATCTTTATGTATGAGAGATCCACTATATGCTTTCTGGGAATACGGGCAATCAATGTGAATAGCAGTCAGGGACTGGCTGCAAGAGGACAGGGCTCTAGCCCCTCAATTACTGCCATATTTCCTGCTGTGTCTCAGCTCCCTGGGAAATACTCCTTCTAAGGACGAAAACAGTGACACAGTCTCTCAATTACACACAACCTTCTCTTCACTCTTTTCACCCCCGATTTAGGGAGGAAATAGGGAACCATTATAAAAATACAAAGAGGACTGAAAATATGTAACAAGGTCCAGGAGTATAGAGCATGAGAGGAGATTGTGACTAAATCTTTATGGCCTAGAAAAAAGGAGACTCATCAGGGAACATGATTACAGTCCATAAATGTCTTCAGGTAACCATATACATGACACAAGGGACTTGCTTACTGGGAGAGAAAATGCTAAGACAAGACAAAATTGCATAGAGTTTGGGAATGAACTGTTTCAACAACAACAAAAAGGGTTTTGAACGTGTGAAATTAGAGAATGTGAGACACATGCTATGTAAGACACTCACGAAAATGGTGAGACAAGCCGTCAGCTGATTTGGCATATAACAAGCCTCGTCTAAGGAATTCAAACACATTTTGATTGAAGTTACACATTATTATAACAAAACATGCAATGAAAACAAAACAAAAAGCAAAGATCTAGGAAGGGCTTCATTTTCAACCATTTACTTAAAATAGATTGTAAGTTTCCACTTGTAATGTGGGAATGGCTGGTTTATAAATTAGTAGTTTGTCTACCCCCAAGAGCTTGTGTCATTCCCAGCAGGGTCCTTCCAGCAAAGCAATAGCAGCAGCAGCATCACCCAGAGACTGATTAGAAATGAGGAATCTCAGGCCCTACCACAAACCTACTCATTAGAATCTGCATTTTAACAAGATCCCATGATGATATACATGCAGATCAAGGTTTGAAAACCACTAGAAGAAAACAGTAATGCCTTTTATATGCCTTTGTGATCCTGAAACCACTTAAAAGATGTAAGGCCATACAAGCAACTGAAACAATTCAACAACATTAAAAACCAATAATCTGATTAAAGAAGGCACAAAAGATCTGAATAGACATTTCTCAAAAGAAGACATACAAATGGCCAACAGGTATATGAAAAAATGCTCAACATCACTAATCATCAGGGAAGTGAAAATCAAAACCACAATTAGATATCATCTCATGCCAGTTAGAATGAGTATTATTAAAAGACAAATAATGAGTGTTTCAAGGATGTGAAGAAAGGGGAACACTTGTACACAGTTGGTAGGAATGTAAATTAGTACCGTCATTATGGGAAACAACCTGGATGTTCCTCAAAAGATTAAAAATAGAACTGCCATGTGATCTACAATCCACTGCCGGGTAGATAACCAAAAGAAAGGAAACCAGTATATCAAAGAGATAGCTGTACTCCATGTTTATTGGAAGTACAACAGCTGAGATAGGAAATCAAACTCAGTGTCCATCAACAGATGAATGGACCAAGAAAACATGACATATATACATATACACAATGGAGTATTATTCACCCATAAAAAGGATGGAATCCTGTCATTTGCATCAACACAGGTGAAACTGGAGAACATTAGGTTAAGTAAAATAAGCCAGGCACAGAAAGACAAGTAACTCCTTCTGAAATGGCTGGTGGTGGCTGCACTGAAGAAGTGGCAGTGGCCACAGCCCAGGTGACCCTGCAGCCTAGATGATACTTCAGCCACTGCTGCTGGGTCCAGATCGTGCCACATCCAAGTCTGACGGTGAGGACCCAGCAAGGTTTGAGGGGCAGGCAGGGGTTGCTTTTCTTGCAGCCCTTAGGTGAAGCAGTGCCCTTAAAACAAGTTGACTCCTATGGGGAAACTGAGGCTGGGGATAGTGCAGGCCCAAGGTCACTCCACCAGGAGAGATCCTCAGCATTGAGGGCATGAACCCCACATGTGGGAAACTGAGGCCTGGCCAAAAGGTGGGGCCTGGTCCAGGTAGTGCAGCAGGATCAAGGCTGAATGATCCCAAATCCACTGCCTTCCTGCCACATAAGTGACAGACCCCAGATCCACCCCTGAGTCCAGTGAACCTGGTGTGGGGATAGAGAAACTGAGGGGCTTTGGACCTTGCCCCAGAGGGAAGTGGGGCCCTGGAGGAGGCAGGCTATGGGGGAATCTGAAAATAATGCCAGGGGCTGTTTGCGGAGCCTGTGGTCATAGCTGCGGAACTCTGGCTGCAGCCTTTGGAGGCAGGTCCAGGTATTACATGCCTTTTATGGATGGTCAGCTAAGGCCCCTAGAGCTCCAGACACTGTCCTGGGGTCCAACAGTGCCCTGCAGCAGGTGTCTGTCACCAGAGCCTGTATTCTTACAGGGAGCCCCACCTGGGACCCAGGTGAGTGGGCCCTTCCTCCCACACAGTGGTAGGGAGAGTCTAGGAAGGAAACTTGTGATGGGGGCTGGCCAGGGAGCCCCCCTCATCAATGTGTTTACCGCCAGCAGCCCCCCATCCAAGAGAACCCTATGCCTGGGAATTCTGGGCATTGCTTCCTGCTCATTTAGGTTGGTTGGGGGTGGGTGCTTGTTGCTTGTGGAAGGTGGCCCCATCAGGAGGGTTCAAGCAAGTCTCAAATGGCTCAGCGAACTGCATTTTTCACCAGTGTTCCCCCTTCCTCAAGCTGGGGAAAAAAAAAACACAAAAAGAAAAAATATGTATCAAATGTTCTTACTGACAGGAGTTTTAAAAAAAGTTGGTCTCATGGAATTAGAGAGAATGGTGGTCCCAGTGTCTGGTTAAGAAAATACAGTTCAATTGAAGAAACAAATTCTAGTGTTCCATAGCACAGTATGGTGACTATAGCTAACAATAACTTATTGTACATTTTTAAATAGCTAGAAGAGAAGATTTGGAATATTTTCAACCCAAAGAAATGATCAATGTTTGAGGTGATGGATATCTCAATAACCTGATTTGATTTTTTCCCCTTTGTATGTATGTATCAGAATATCACACATATCCCAGAAACATCTATAATCATTATACATTGATTTTTTTTAAAAAAAAAAATTCTTTAATGGAGGATCTTATCTAATTTCTTCTTTGTTAAAATGATATATTAATTTATTATAAAATGGCCCTAATCAATGATGATATTAATATCAATGTTTATGGTAATATCATTTAAATACCATTATTCTGTGCAGTATCTAAAGTCTGTCATTGGCTGAATTTTTGTTTTATATTAATATAGTTCTGATTTTTTATTAAGTATTTTTAAATTAACTTAATTTATTAAAATCCTAAATTAGTTTAAAAATGTTATACTCTGCCAGTAGACACAAATAGTAGCAGTTGTAAAAACAGTAATCTGGTTAGGAGAAATGCTACCCTTTAAATTGGAGTATGTCACTGAATGGTTTGCCTTTGCATGGCCTAATGGAAGTTAGCAAAAGAAAACTTGGCCGTATATGTGGCCCTGTAGGAAGAGGTAGGATGATTTGATGAAAAACCCCCTGGGCTGAGAGTCACAATTCCTAATTCATTAGTTATCAGTCAGGTATACTTATTTGATCAGTCCACTTTTGTGAACCTCAGTTTACTTATTTGTAATAGAGAGATATTAATACCCTTCGGAATGGGAAGCTAATGATATGATGCACACGGAAGGATTTTGTGAACTCTTAAAGCCATGAAAGGATAGGGAGTTGCTTGGCAACTCAGTAGAAGACTAGCCATGTATGATCACCTGTAATCCGTTAAACTCTGATGCTGGCAGTTGGTTTTACTGCAGAACACTTTTGTCCCTAATTTCTTAGAGATATAAAAGACTTCTTATTAAATTCTATTTTAGGAATCTAACAAAGCTTTAGCTCTTAAGAAGCTGGTTCCTTGCCAGAAGTTTAAGGCAGGAAAAATAGATGTGAATTTTTGGTACCAGTGGCTGGCTTTCCCTTTGCCAAAAGAAAGAGGGCTCTCTGCCCTTCAGATAGTTGTTGAGGTCCAGGTGCTTGATTCTATCAAGTACATGTTCCCAGAAGATGGAGAATCAGGGCCACTAATGTTACAAATATATCTGAATTCTTACACCAAGGTTGAATCCTAGCATTTCATTTTTATCTTATTTGTGCCATGACAGCATCTTAAAATATTATTACCAATACTTAATAACAGATTCATGTAAAAAGCTGATTTTTTTAATGTCCTGAAAAATCAAAAGATCTGGCAACATTAAATCCAGCTGCCGAAAGACGATACTCTACTATAACCAAACATGGATATCCAGGTTCCCTGGGTACCATAATACCCATTCTCAGGCTCCATTCCTTTCTTTGCCTAATAGCCATTTGACTTAACAAGTCCTGACCCCTCTTTGACTTCTCAGATTGTCTTAAGTTGATCCTATGTGATAATGAAGTCTCTGTAGCAGGATCAGGCTGTCTACCTCTGAGGCTGGCCATGTCTGCCTGCCTGGCTCATCGAAATTCATGTGTTCCAGAACTTGATGTCGAGAGACCAAGCCCCTCAGCATCAAAGAATGGCTGTTCAAGTATGAAGGGCCCCTTAGCTATGCTTTGACCTTAATTCAACTCACAGGTACTAATGTAAGATTCCTCTATTCCCTGTATATGTGTGGATGGTCTTGGGAATATTTACCAATATTTACTAAACATATTCTTTCTTTCACATTTTTTCTTTTTCCTGAACCCTTTCTTTGTCCAGGCAGACTGATGCTGCTTCTTTCCCAGCTCAGAACTAAAGCCATAAAGAGTAAAATTGAAGAAGGAGTATCTGAGGAAGTGAGGTGACTTAGCCAAGGAAATGGGGCCCCTGGAGAAGTGCTGCCCTACTAGAAAGTGGTATTTCCATGGCATCCTATCTCTGACAGTACAAATGCAATCATATTCATTGGTATTGCCTTTTAGCAGACATCTAATCATCTGATTTGATTACTCATATACTTTGATTTCTTCTGTTCTACCCCATATAAGATCAGATAGCCATCTTTTAGTTGGCAATCAAAAATTTTTATGATAAAAATAAAATTGACCACAAAGAGAGAACACACAAGTATGAAGTTAACCACACAGATCCAATGAAAAAGTTGCCTTAAGTGGGGTATTCACACACTTTCCCAAAAATTTAATAAATGCCATTGGAGTCAAGATAAATGTATGGGTATTTAGTCTTGATTTAATTAATTAAAGTCTATAAGCGGTTATCAGAGTTGACAATAACTCGGATTTATTCCAGTCGCTAAAGTGCTGATGGGAGCACATGGCTTGATTTGACTGTTTGGGCCCAGATGGAAGGGCTTATGGAGAATGAGTTCTGGATTAGCCACTGGTTCTGTGGATGGGTGCAGGAGATGATGAATGTGATGGGGAAAGTATGATTTCTGCCAACTACTATAACATTGATTGTCTTATTACTGTTAGCAAGAATCTAAATAAATAGACTTTACATGCTCCAAATGGAACGAAAATTATCTATAGCCTGCAGTGTTCCAAGTGTGTCCCAGTCCATATGGTTTTGTTGTGCCAAGTCCTGAACTAGGTACTAAAGTTACATGAACCCTATTTTCTAAGACCTGGCAATAGAGTTGGAGAAGCCAGAGAAATTCAGTATTCTCTTGGGCCTATAGCCCTTCTCACTATCATCTTTAATCCATGAAAGCAGTCATTGTTGTACCCCCAAAAGATACGCAGTGCATAAGACATTGCAAATTCCAGTTTCTTGAATGAATAGAAGGATGACTATGAAAATACATGTTAACAAAATACTGATAAGGGAGATTTTTACTTATTGGTAAATGTTTTAACTCAAAGTGATCAATGATGTAACTGGCAGGCCCTCAAGGCTCACACTGAGTGGCCTGGACCACACTGCCCGACTCAGGGCCTGGGTAAAATCATCCATTCTCTTTCCTTTCATTCATTGACTTAGTTGTCAGTCATCCTCATCCCCTGATGATCTTTGGAATTCAAAGAAGAAAAATTACACTCTGATCTTAAAAAATGAGGTTCGTAGAGTAGAATTACTTACCATGAGTTTCAAATATCAAAATTTCTGAAAATCTATAAAACAGGCAATATTAATTAGGTTATTTTTCAGTGAAAAATGCCAGACATTTCCTTCATGCTGTTTTTAATTTCATATTCACCTAGGTGCAGTATTAAAGAGAAAATCTCAAAAACGAATTTTGATATATGTAAATAGATCACTCTTCACCTGATCTGCCCTCCTCCTTCCAAGAAAGCATCCTACCTCCTTCCTGCACTGGTATCTGGGAGATGGCCAACTGAATAGATAGTTGCGCAGGATCACTTCCCAAATACGGTTTTGTGCAAACACAAAATCCTGGTGAAACCATTCAGGTGAGAAGCACAGTGGAACACAAGCATGAGGATCCTCACTCTGGCCATCAGAGCCAAGCTCCTGCCCATATGAATGAATCCACTTCCTCCCAAATGATTGCCCTAAGGTTTAAAATAAAGCCCCAGTGCATCATGGAGAATCAGGACATTTGTGTTCTTGAGGCTACATGGTTAACCTAAACTCCTTCCTTTTTCTAACATATTTTTGAAATTTACACTTTAAAATATGGTTTTTTCCTCATTATATTTTATTCTTAATTATTTATACTGAATTCACAAAATGCATTTAACTTTTAGGTATAACATTCATGCAGAAATAGGCTTTTTGCCTCTTTCTCAAAGTAAATATCTGTTAATTACTCTGGTGCTGGAGTTAGAAAAACTTAGATTGTATGAGGATTGTACCAGTTTAATAAAACAGGACAGAAAAACAGCCAACATGGTGGCACTGTTACACTGATTGTTTTCTGTAGATATACAGAATATATGAATAATAATGTTTCTTTTCATAACTCTTGCTGACTTGAAGGCATAATCAAATAGTATATTTCCGATTAATCCAGGGCCCAGTCCACATAGGCACATGTGCACAGTTCTGATAAGGTGAAGAAAGATGTGTTTCCATGTCAACAATTTAAAGGTTGGAACTATTTTGAGTTGTTAATATAAACTTTGATATTAGCTCATTGACTTTGATGGTTTGCAAAGAATAAATTCTAACACAATTACAATGACTGCTGAAATGTATTAAATCTCTAGAGAAGCAGGAAAAATGTGCACACATGACAGGTTTGTCAATCATCTCTTGCTCTGATTAGGTGACATTAGCATGTGATTTTTGTTAGCTAGAAAAGTGACAGTATAGTATATTATAATGGCCCCTGACTAAAACATTATATCAATTTTCATAGATTCCTCCTCTGTCTCTATGTAATGACGAAAAAAAAAATGCCCAGTGGCTACATCTTAAGGCATCACATCATCTAACGGACTTATTAATACTCAGAAAATTTCAATGTCATTATCATAACCACAGGCAGTAATATCCTCAGCAATAATTGGAGAGCCACGATGATTCTAGTCCCTGGGTATTACACCAATCAACTCTGCTATTTTCTTTCTCTGAGATTCCCTTGTTCAGAGACAAAATGACAATTGTTTCATGTCAGGGCTCTTGTAATCTCACTAGAAAGAACCAAACACAAAGAAAGAACTTGTCAATTATCATCACAAATCCACTGTCATTCTCAGGGATTTATACAGCTTAAGGCATGGTAGGTGGAAAGAGAGGCTAAAAGAGAAGAGATCCAGGATCCAGGGCAAGACTTAGAGCAAAGGAAGAGTTGAGTAAGTCAGTGTTTACCTGGGGGGAGAGTTATGGAACAGATAGACTAAGGGAAAGCATAAACAGTGCTGGAAAAATTTAATTTCTAGACTTTTAAAATACTAATTAATTCCAACACTCTAATTTCAGTCTTTCAAAAAGAGGAACTGAAAACAATTGATTACACTGATTAATATCTGATATTGACAGGGGATGTCCATAAAAATAAGTCTCTTTGATCTCTCACTGGGAGGCCCCAGGTGCTGCCCTCTCCAAATCCTGCTTCTATACAGAGGCAGCACTCCCCATGGCCACTACCAGCCAATAAGTGAGATAGGCAGGGAGAATCAGGTAGGCTGTTCCAGGATTACATGGATTCTCTGATGAGCAATCTTGACTCCAGTACCCAAGACAGCCTTGAAAAACTTTCTTACTGCATGGTGGAAAGACGTATATCCTGAAATCAGACCTATATCTTGGTCTGATGGCTCCCAAGCCTCTCCCAGAAACATTTTCCTTAAAAAAGTTCTTGTACATTTAATTCCATCTTGGCATCTACTTTTTTGAGAACCCAGATTCAATTATCTGTCAGAAATATTGTGTACTCCCAATGAAGATTTCAGGATAAGGAATTTATATTTATTGAGCAACCACTATGTGCCAGGTACTTAACAAATATTATCTAATTTAATTCACACATTAACTCTGTTAGATAGTAACATCCTACATTTAATAGCTGAAAAAATGACACTCAAAGAGTTTAGAAGTTAAACTGAAGCATATGAAATTGCTATTTTTGTAAGTCAAGAAGGATAAAATGTTGGGAGTTTTATGTGGTTCAACCTATATAATTTGCCAAGGTCTCACAACTACTAAGTGAATGAACTAAAACTTGAATCATTTCCATCTGCTTTCAAAACTCATGTTCTTTTTTATTCTACTACAAAGTTTCAGAGTATAGTTGGTGAAGAGAACATATATGCATAAATCTCACGGGTGAGTTTATTCCATGTCATGTTTGACAAAATATATATTAAAAGTATCTCAGAACATCAAATATCCTGGGACAGAATGATACTTTTCAAGAACATTCTAGTTCTCAATCTTTCCTCAATACTCATTATAATGAGCATTATAGAACAATATGAATAGTGTATATATGTATATATGCATAAAAAATTCTTACAAGCCGCTGCTGGTAGGATGTGGGTAATTTTTACTACTGTTTTTGTTCTATACTTTATGTTTTCAACAATGAGTGTGTATAACTTGTAGAATAAAAAAGTTATTAAAATAAAACATAAAACTGTATTGCTAGTGAATTGTTCTCCAAACACATCTCTGATCCCAGTGCCATTAGTCATACCCTCTGGGCAGCAAGTAGATTAAACAATAGAGAAGAAAAAATATCCTTGGCAAGTTCTTCCTGCTCTGTCTCCAACTCATTCTAGTCACGGGCCTTTCTGGCTGCCCCCTGGGTTTCTTTTGAAAACCTTGTCCTCTGCCTGCAGTGACAGGGTGTCTCAGTGAGAACATGTCTGGAGGATGCTTGCTACCCAGCCATGTTAAGCTGTGAAGGGTTTCAAACAACTCCCTTGGGAGCACAGAAAACATGAACTTAGAAGAATTATTGTGAGTTCTTATATGAACTCCTAACTTTGCACTGCAACAAATCAAATGGATTTACTACCCACAGACAAATTTAAAAGAAAAATATTCGACTTTCACTAACAGTTGTTTATTCATATGAGGTTAAAAAACAGATGTTTTTGTGATGACATCTAAGCAATAGAGGCAAACAGGGTCAATATTGGCCAAAGTAATTGTGATGCTTAATACTGAGCGGTTACTTGATTGGACTGAAGGATGCAATATTGATCCTGGGTCTGTGTGTGAGGGTGTTGCCAAAGGAGATTAACATTTGAGTCAGTGGACTGGGAAAGGCTGACCCACCCTTAATCGGGTGGGTACAATCTAATCAGGTGTC
>JAPYYA010002369.1:12500-14073 GCA_028533165.1 Leontopithecus rosalia
GTCCACAGATGATGGAAGGTATTCAGACACATCTGCTTCTTAACCTCTTTGTCTCTCAGTTGTCTGACATCATTTCCACTAACATTCCACTGGTGAGACGAGGCTGAGTGGCTCCACCTTGCTAAGAGACAGGGGAAATGTCTTTTGCTATGCAGTCACTCTGGTAATCACTCCTCGGTGAGACAAAGCAGCAGGTATATGTGATTTACAACAAGCCTTTTCTACCACACCACATAACCAAGTCTCTATGTTTGCACAGGTCTTTATTTCTTCCTCTGTAATTTGTGGATATTGAATCAGATGATCTCTACAGTCTCCCGTAGGTCATTGAAAGTTTTATGACTCCCAAGTTTTCAGGTATATACAATATACACTATATAACATAAAGTATGTTGGTGTTTCAGGATTTAATTCCAATTTCTCTGAATTTTTAAGAATTAAATGTGGACTCATTTTTTACCATCTATTCTTTTGATCACTAATATCTCTTTTTATTATCACTAAAATCAGCTGATTGAGTACTGACTGTACATGGCATTCAATAGCTGGATAAGAGTACTGTACTGAAGGCACTACCAGGTAGAGGGCTCTATCCTAAGAGCAGTATGTCCATCGATTGCATGTCACACTGTAATTTTAAGAAAAGTGAGTGGATGCTAACTGAAACATCAATAACAAAATTCAGTATCACTATAAAAATTAAGATCTATCTGGTGCTTTATAGTTCACATATTTAATCTTCATAATAATCTAGTGAGGAAACTGTTCCAGGCTCCATTTTACAGGTGATGAAAAGGAGGCTATGAGAAGAAAAGTAGCTTCAACCAGTGAGGATCAAAGCTGGCTCATAAACTCAGGACTCCTGCCTCTAAATGTCATTTTCCAGTAAGCCAGGGTTTCTCACATTGTGTGGGACCACCAGGTTGCATAAGCTCCTTTCCCATTTTATCTCCTCTGACCCAATGAGCCTTTCCCTGATGCCTGTTTACTGCATGCTCTGCAGCTGCCTCCTCAATATACAGTTAATTTTCCATCATTTTCTGTGAGCAGATGTTCCTGAGGAGCAGAGCCACTTTCCAATCCCTGGCACTATCTCCTGCAGATGACTGGATTAAACACAGTAGCCGCTGGCCATCCTTTTGATCTGAAAAGAAAAGATTTTCCCACTGGGATATTCCTCATGATGATGTAATTAGCTTCCTAGACCTACCTAACAAATTTATTTTTAATCACAAGGGATGAGGGAAGAGAAGAAAGAACCATTCATCTTGGATTGTGTGCAACTACTGCAGTTAATATGCACCATTTCCATTCCCCTTGTGCAACATATTCTTCAGCGATTGTTCAAAGATTTGGGGGCAATAGGCTGCTCTTCAAAAGCAGTGGGGAACTTCACTTTCATAAAGAGATCTCAGGCACTATTAAATTGCTTTCTGAAACCTGGCAAAGACATTAGAGCTGGAAATCCTATCAGCTCCAAACTGTCCTCAGCATTAAGAGCAGGTGAAGCTCTTAATAACTTTTTGGGGATTGTGTTTGATTGAAAAATACAACATGGAACATTTTGTACAAA
>JAPYYA010000237.1:0-15655 GCA_028533165.1 Leontopithecus rosalia
CCTATTTGAATACCCTTTATTTCTTTTTCTTGCCTGATTGTTCTGGCTAGAACTTCCAGTACTATATTGAATAGGAGTGGTGAGAGAGGGCATCCTTGTCTAGTGCCGGATTTCAAAGGGAATGCTTCCAGTTTTTGCCCATTCAGTATGATATTGGCTGTTGGTTTGTCGTAAATAGCTTTTATTACTTTGAGATACATTCCATCAATACCGAGTTTATTGAGGGTTTTTTGTCAAATGTCTTCTCTGCATCAATTGAGATAATCATGTGGTTTTTGTTTTTGGTTCTGTTTACGTGGTGAATTACATTTATAGACTTGCATATGTTGAACCAGCCTTGCATCCCTGGGATGTATCCTACTTGATCGTGATAGATAAGTTTTTTGATGTGCTGTTGCAATCGGCTTGCCAGTATTTTATTGACGATTTTTGCATCTATGTTCATCATGGATATTGGCCTGAAGTTTTCTTTTCTTGTTGAGTCTCAGCCGGGTTTTGGTATCAGGATGATGTTGGTCTCATGAAATGATTTGGGAAGTGTTCCCTTTTTTTGGATTATTTGGAATGGTTTCAGAAGTAATGGTACCAGTTCCTCTTTGTGTGTCTGGTAGAATTCGGCTGTGAACCCATCTGGACCTGGGCTTTTGTTGTGTGGTAGGCTCTTAATTGCTGCCTCGACTTCTGACCTTGTTATTGGTAATCACGAACATTCCTATACACCAATGACAGACTAACAGAGAGCCAAATCAAGAGCAAACTCCTATTCTCAATTGCTACAACGAGAATAAAATATCTAGGGGTACAACAATGGTTGTAAGGGACCTTTTCAAAGAGAACTGCAATGTAGATATTATTAACCTCACTTTGAAAATTATAATTCAAGCTCTAAGGGAGTAATAGCTTACTGAAAAGTTTTGTTGCTATGTATAGGAAAGCTTGGCATATTTTGTTGTAGAACATCAGAGTTCACTGTTCACTCTGTTGGAATGTTTGTGATACTGTTTATTGTACCACCCCAAGAGGCAATCTCAATGAGGCGCTGTGAGCCCCTATATGTGTATATGATTTACTCTCATGGCCACATTGTTTTGGCCTGTAGTTAAATGCAGCAACTTAGGAAACACAAAGATACTGAAATTGTAAATAGATTCTCAAAAATATATTATTATTTGTATTTTATGTCCTACAGAAATTCAGAGAGCAAGGCAAGTGTTTATGGGCCTCAAAAATAATCTACAACTGAGAAACCCTTTATTCAAAGTTTTTGAGCCTCTGTGTGCCATGTACTGTCTGGTGCTACAGATATAAATGAAAATAGGCCTTAACTTTGCTCTCAAGAAAGTTATAGGGATACCGACCTGGTTTACATAAATTCTGATGTGAATGAGTATAATATTTTATTTTTGGAAATAGATAAGGAAAATTATTGTCTGTACTTCAGATGGTCAGAATATGTGTAAAGGTAGAGGAAATAGCCAAGCATAAAGAGAAAGGGATAAATAAAACTATATTAAAACTAGAAACTTATCTTTGCCAAGGTAACACTAATAGGGCCTAAATATAAGAAGCCATTTTTATAAAACATTTTATATTTATAAAACAATAAGCTGATAAATGACTTAATTACAATATATAAAGAACCCTTGTGAATCATTAAGGAAAACACAATTCAATTAAAAGTAGGTCAGGGACATGGAACAGCACTTTACAAATGTTCAAGATCATCAAACAGTTGTTCAACCCCATTAATCATCAACAAAATTCAAGTTAAAGCAACTATAAGATAATAATACATATAAACTAGCTTTGCTAAAATCTTAAGATACTAAAATTGGTCTAGATGTGGAAGAATTAGAATTATCCTACACTGTGATAGAATATAAACTGATACAACTGCTTTCGAAAACTGGCAGTGATCTAGACTATCAGAATATATAACTCTGAAATTTTATTCTTATATTTAACACATTCATATCTGTAAGATGACATCAGAGTGTTCATAGGAGCATTATCATCACAGCATACTCTAGAAGAAGTACAAAGTTCATCAAGAGTTGAAAGAAAGAAGGAAGGAAACAAAATATAATGTATTCATCTAATGGATGCTTGTATAACCATTAGTATGAGTACTGTACTTAATAAAGTACAAGAATCTCACAAGCCTACATATCATATAAGACATAATAATTGATAAAAAGCCATATATAAAAGGTTTTGTACTATATAATTCAGTCTATAGAAAAATTAAGTACAGGTAAAAATAATCTTTTATATTACAAATCAGGCCATGTCTAGGATGGAAGGAGGGGTAGTTATGAGTAGATAATTTAATAAGTGGGCTTCTGAGATACTGACAACATTCTATTTTTGATCACTGTGTGATTACATAAGTGAATTATAACTTCGTAATTTATTAGACTGTGATCTGATGATTTATGAAGGTATCTCATAAGTCGTATTTGTATGAATTAATTTTTTAAAGGAAATTATATACTGTGCAATGAATATTCTTATCAACACTTCTCTGAGCATATGCCTCTCTCAGTGTTTATGTAAGATAAAGCTCAAAGTACCATCCTTAAGTGGAAGCTACATATGTCAGGCCTGGTGAAAATATCAATTTTTTTCCTGGAATTTATAATTATAACTTTGTGACAATTCATCAGACTATGAGCTATTGATTTATGACTGTATCTCATAGATTATACTTGAATAAGAAATTTATTTTTTAAAAAGAAAATTATATATTGTATAAAGAAAATCCTTCCTAACACTTCTCTGAGCATCTCTCTCAATATTTATGTAAGATAAAGCTCAAAGTGAAATACATTATTCTATACTATGCGTATTATCAAACCTGGTGATAGATTTCTTTTTTTTTTTTTTTGTAATTTAACCTGGCTTTTTATTTATGACACAGATACAAAAGCCCATATCTTCTCATGCCTTCCACAGTTCCAATTACTGGGATTGTTTTAAATCATTGCTAAGCAAGCATTTGCAATATTTTTAAGCATTCATTTACTCTTCTTATTTCCACCTATGTTGACTTTCAGTTCATGTGTTTTTCTCATTTAGTTTTGTTCTACAAAGAGTTATTTGGCATAGGCAATCAACCAAAGATGTATTTGGTAAAGACTTATTTGGCAATCTTCCAAAGCTCTGTTTGCTAAAGTCAGTGTAATAATTTTTTCTCTGTTTGTTGATAACCAATATTTAATCATTCTTTATTAAAAATATATTTTCTCCCATTGACTTGAACATTTGTATTTATTACACATATACTTAGTAGAAATATAAAATGATAAAACCACTTGGGAAAACTCTATATTACTTTGCTTCATTTATATAAATCAAAAATTTATGTTCTTTCACCAAACTACTGTATCTGATAATATAAAATCAGATTTTATTTCTCCATTATCAAATCAATATAAAAGGACTGCTTTCTTATATATGTTTCATATTTGTTCTGCTTGTTTTCTTGCCTTCCAACTGTGTGAAGAATCCTGATCTGGAGAGATTGAGGGTGAAAACCCTAGAGAGTGCTCACACGCACTCTGCCAACAAGGAGGTCCTGGGTAGCATTGTGATTTGAGGATGAATTGAAGTCATCACCAAAATAGACATCTCCTGACCTGATGAGAGCACACAGTGCCAACCATATCATTACTAGTGTTGAAATATTCATGCAAATGTAATGAGACTAAAATGAACAAACGAGTTCTCTCGAGATTGTTTTCTTATCTTCATGATAAAGCAGTCTCTGTCTGCTCAGGTTTTTCCTTTCTTCTGACTTCCAGAGTGGGTCAGGCTTGTCAGAATCGTTTGGAAGATTTTTGATGTGCAAGATGGGAATGAAGGGCAGGTGAAAAACAAGGAGATTTTGAGTTAGCCCTGTGGCACTGTGAGAAGCAGGAACAAGAATTGCTGTTATAGAAACGATGGAATGCAGAAAAGGGTTATAAGAAATATTTCTGTGACCTGTGTATCTTCCTTACAACATCTGTGAAATGCTGCATATTCTCAAGTTTGAGTTATTTGGAAGCTGATTTTTGTCAAAGCCACTTTGATAGCAGTAATGCTGGAGACTTTGTCATTTGGACAGTATGAAATGAGTCACCAATCTTAAAGATTTTGTTACAGGCTTTTATTTTTTATTTTTTCTATTTTACTGTATTGCATTTTAGGTTTGGGGGTACATGTGAAGAATGTGCAAGACTGTTGCATAGGTACACACATGGCAGTGTGATGTGCTGCCTTCCTCCCCATCACCTATATCTGGCATTTCTCCCCATGCTATCTCTCCCCAACTCCCCCCTATTTCCCCCCGACAGACCCCAGTGTGTGATGCTCCCCTCCCTGTGTCCATGTGTTCTCATTGTTCAACACCCGCCTATGAGTGAGAACACGCGGTTTTGATTTTCTGTTCTTGTGTCAGAGAATGTTGGTTTCCAGGTTCATCCATGTCCCTGCAAAGGATACGAACTCATCGTTTTTTATTTATTATGTGTTCACGGAAAATACTTACCAGTTACCACCAGTCAAGGTTTTTATTACCTGTCTAGAAGTCATTTGATGATCCATAGACAAGGGAGGCATATAATCTTAGGTAAACAAACTTAAAAGATAAAGACATTCTCAAGCCCGTAATCCCAGCACTTTGGGAGGCCAAGGTGGGTGGATCACGAGGTCAAGAGATCAAGATCATCCTGGCCAACATGGTGAAACCCCATCTCTACAAAAAGTACAAAAAATTAGCCAGGCATGGTGGTGCGTTCCTGTAGTTCTAGCTACTCGGGAGACTGAAGCAGGAGAATTGCTTGAAACCGGCAAACAGAAGTTGCAGTGAGCCAAGATCAGCCACTGCATCCCAGCCTGGTGATAAAGCAAGACTGTCTCAAAAAAAAAAAAAGACATTTAAGGAAATATTTTAAAAATAAGGGAAGTATCAGTAAGAGTATTCAAATATGCAATGGAAAGAATACTGCAATGCTCATTTTGAAAACAAATTCAGTCACAGTATACAATGGAAATGTACACATTCATGGTAGAATAGAGTATGATATTGGAGAGGTTGTAAAAGTTGCTCATGGAAATAATAAAACAAGGGTATCTTCTGTTAGCTCAGTGAGTTTTTGTTTGTTTTAATATGTGATATAAAATTCCAATGACCAGGCACGTGCTATTATGATTTTCATGAATCATAGTTGCATACATATCTCAAATGTGCACTTCACTCATCTGTTCTAAGGATGGTAATTATCAGAACTATTTGAGGAATTTTGATATGTGTAGTATACAAGTTTCAAAGGTGTTGTGAATGTTCAACTTGTGTTTCTTCCATAATAATACAAAAAGTTCAAAGTAATTGACTTGGACCATACCACTCACCCTACTTAGTTACTCTTTTTAAAAATAATCTCACTGGGCAAAACATTTTGATATGTCTGATACTTTTTCAAACAATCTGATGTTTCTGACTCTTGAAAAAAGCAAAACTAAACAAAGTGAAAACAGAAATGTTTGTTTGGCTTCTTAAGGGAATATATAATTGTATTTACATCTATATAAAGGTGTTTGAGAAAATTTTTTGTTTGTTCTAATTCTATGTGTTAGTAACACATGGAAACAAGCAAGAATCTGGCTGAAAGTAAACAAGACCTTCGAGGAAACTAGTACATTTGCAAGGTAATATAAAATGAGAACAACAACATTCACTGACTTTTACATGCAGTAGAAATCTTCTTTTGTTAAAGGGAGTGTACAAATTGAATATTAACGACTTTAATGGATATTGAAAAAGTACCTATTTAAATCTAAAGAACATGTAAAATTAGTGAAAGTAATTAAGTACTAAGTAATAAATTCAGTAACAGGTATTAAATTTTATAGTTACTAAGATTTCAAATCACTTAATTATTGCATGATATTTTTACTATTTTAGCATAACTATCCTTTTTCCGATTGCTATCATGTTATTACTTCTTACAGGGTAAAGATCTAAGCAATAATAAGTCTAATATTATAGAACAGGTCCAAGTTTGGCTTTTTTTTTTTTTTTGACATGGAGTTTTGCTCTTTCACTTAGGCTAAAGTGCAGTGGCGCAATCTCAGCTCACTGCAACCTCTGCCTTCTGGTTTCGAGCAATTTTCTTGCCTCAGCCTCCCAAGTAGCTGGGATTACAGGTGCCAGCCACCACACCTGGATAATTTTTGTATTTTTAGTAGAGATGGGGTTTTGCTATCTTGATCAGGCTGGTCTCGAACTCCTGACTTCGTGATCTGCTCACCTCAGTCTCCCAAAGTGCTGGGATTACAGGGATAAGCCACCATGCCTGGCCCAAATTTGGCTTTTATAATAACCAGCTTTGTACTTGTATGAGCTCAGACTACCTTTCCAGGGATGTATCAGAATATATTCTTTCTTGAAGATAATTATAGTATCTTGGGGACCATTATATTCTCTTCAGTTAATTTGAAATAGTTGGGCGCATTCAGTGAATATGTTACTATGTCTATGTTACTCAGATGAAGAGGACATCATTCAAATGCCAAGTTGAGAATATTTAGCTTTTTAACAGTGCTTCTATTATGGTGAATCTCAACCAGTGCTGGAAGCTTTAATAATCAGTCTGCTAAATGTCATTCTTTAAAGGTTTACCAACCCATCAACTTGTGTAAATGATAGATATTATTTCTCATTGGTGAAGTGAGAAATATTTTAAAAGTAAGAACTGGTTCCAAGTTATTTTAAAGACAACCTACCCATGCATGAAACAATAAATATAATATGCATTATGTATTCATTTAACATTAGGGATGATTTAATAGATTGAATCTTACCATTCTATGGATCTTGCCTCCTGTTAACCTCATATAAGCTAAACAGTGAATATTCCATCTCTGAAATCTGGGTGTTTCTCTTACACCTGAAAGACCAGTAAGCCAAGATTTTCTTAAATCTACAAAAAGGCTTCTTAATCTTTTGTGGTTCCTTGCTAATATGTTTTTATTAATAATTTTATATATATATATATATGTGTGTGTGTGTGTGTGTCACACACACACACACACACACACACACATTTATATATGAACAGAATTCAGACCAGAAGTTCATTTTCAATCTGGTAGTGAGGTTGTATGAGGAATAATTAACCCTCACTCGCATCAAATGCTAATTTGATGTTATCTTCTCAGAATAATACAACAGCTGTACATGAAAATATTGTCTTAACCTTGATCAAAACAGAAGGTGCGTCTCCAGAAAAGCTAATGAATATGAAGCATGTATTCATGATAAAATGGTTTAAACACCATAATTGCACAATATTTTTACAAATGCTTTTTTTAAATTGTTTAATAATTTATACGATTAACTTCACAATGTGAATGTATTTATATGGACCGAATTCACTTTAGATATGTGTCCTCATGAGTAAGACAAGGAATGTGGTTCTGACAGTTCAAACAGCATGAAATGCAAATCTGCTATCCTGTGTGCTTCTAATATATGCTTATCAACTGGAACAGAATTCAGGAGACATAACCTCTTCTTAAAGACAAATGAGACAGCAAAAAAGGCAGCTTTGCCTCTAAGGCAAAGTGTAAAAGAGCCTTCCTTCAGGGTTTTGGGGGACTCTCTTTGTGTTTCTTGACCTGATAACAAAAATTTGTTGAACCCTGTGAGGCACCAGGCTGAGGGTTATAAACACAAATAAAAGACTTTTATACCCACAGGACAATAAGAATTTTAGTAAAAAGATAATTTTAGCAATTATAATAAAATGGAGGCACATTTTGATAGTTTCCATAAAGGATACTCAAGCATATTTCAGCTATGGATGGACTTCTATTTTCTTCAACACATACTGTACTTCCTCTATAATCCAGGCAGGAAAATCAGAAGCTAAGAGAGATGAGGACAGAGAATAAGCAATAGTAATTACTGTCTATGTGAAGAGATTCTCCTCCAGAAAAAAAAGAAATCTCTGAATCAATTACCTTTTCAGAACTGTTGAAGATATGGCAGTAGCCACAGATGGACTATTTTCTGGGCAGTGGATACTACAAAGTTGACTAGACTGTAGTGATCTCTTTGGATAATTCAGTAGAATAAGCTGTCAAAATACATTAAAAATCTTCTATTTGCTAAATTCTGTAATTGATTACCGTACTTGAGTTTATGGGCAAGAAAGATTCTGTTCTCTTCATAGAGATAACTGTGTTCTATGAAAAGAACCAAATTTAGAAGGTAAAGTTAGTAAATGTCTCTAACAGAGCCAACACACCAGCTATTACTCTCTTTCCTTGACCCATTTATTAAATTGATACTTTAGGTTCAAAATCTGAGAACTGACCTAAAACTAACTTAGGCAAAAAGAGGTTCATTGTAAGGATACTATTTTTCAGTAAATTCAAGGGTAGTAATATGCTGGCATTTGGTGGTCAAAGACTATTCTTTCTGTCAGTTTCCTTTGTTCATCAGCATTGGATACTTTATTACATACTACTTTTTCCCTCTTTCATTTTATTTTTACTCAGTTGTCTTTGGATTTATCTTCTTTAAAAAAATACTTAGGTGAATGTATACCTATTATTTGGCCTCTGTTCTCTCTGAAAAATTCTCACTTACTCTAAGGAACCATTTCCATCTGCGTTGTTCTTGCTTATATGAATACCCTTCTCAAGCCTGTTTCCGTCTACTATAGCGATTGTGGTGGCAGACAGAAGTTCAAACGTGCATGTTTATGTTGTTTATTTTAATGAATGCATATACATGTTCTACCTCTGTCATAAGTGTTATATATCTTTATAAAATATGTTAACTATTTAACAAGGGCTTCCTAAAATTATAAATTTTAGTATCCTTTAATATTATGTATTAATATTTAAAATTTCAACCTTCAAGGATCACAGTTTACTTGAGAGGTAATTATAGACATATTTAAGAAATCATTCTTTCCACCTTTACTCCCAGATTATCTGACAATCTTGTGTATGGTAGCAGAAGGAAAAATAAATCTCTTAAAATAAGTTGTTAGTCTCTATAGGACAAGATAAAATGTCATTTATAATAAGTTATTTAAACAACAACATTTGTTTTAAATTTCCAGAAACTTGTGAAAGCCAGATTTGTTTGATGTTATGTTGCTTATACAACAAGGCAACGTAAAGAAATTACGTTGCTCATTTCAACAACTCTAGATATTATAGAAAGAATATTTTATACTACACTACTAATTACCAAAGTTAAAACTGCTTATATGTAGGTAAGTTTGCATATCTATAGAAATAAATAGATGACAATGATCAGCAGACATTTCCTCAAATATTACAATTTGCTTACATTTAGTATTCCAAAAGAAAAGCTAAGATTAAATTTTATTTTAATTTCTAGGTAAGAAATTACTTACTTGATAATAGAAAGAAATTGCTTAGGAAACATTGGTTTATTTCTCTGACGGTAAGATGCAGAATGGAATTTCCAAAAATCCTCAGATTTGAAATGCTTTCACGGGATCTGAATAGAGCCTTAGTTTTGGAAAAATTACTGCAGTTTTAATTATAGTAACCAGGAGTGATATAGCTTAACTGTAAACTGACTTTGATGCAATCAGATTCCTTGTAGAAATGACTAGGAAGAGCTGGTCAACTCTTAACTCCTTTGTTCAACATACGTCTTTTGAAGAACTTCAGGTTTGTTTTCAGTTTAGGAAAAAACATAGATATTGCATACAAAAGAAATTGATTATTGGGAATGTGTGTGTGTGTGTGAGAGAGAGAGAAGGGGCATAGAGAGAGAGAGAAGGGGCAGTGTGGGAGGAAAAGTTTGGTGGGAGTGGTGTGAGAGAAACAATAAGCATCTGAATTTAATGGAGTACTTTTGATATTGATTTGATATTTTTAATATATTAAAATATTTAAATATGGATATGTTGAAATGTAGTTCTGAATCCACATTTAAAGGAGAAAATGGAGTATTAGTAAGTTGCTCTTTTATTTTCAGGAAGCTCTTTATTTTCAGGAAGATATTGATAACTTTTATAATATTTAGGGCCTATTAGTTATAATGAACTCAAGAGAAACTCCTATGATGTCTATGGTGCTGAAATTATTGGTCAATAATTATTATTATAATTTCAGTTTAAAATTAAGTATTATAAAAGTTTGACATAATTGCTCTTTTTTTTAGCATGCCATCACTATACATTTTTGCTGAGAACTGAAACTACTGGTTTTGTATAAAAGTACATGACATATTTTAATGTTCTGTAATTTCAGAAGAAATAATATAAGAATATTGCAGTAATTCTTTAGAATGTAAAGTTATCAGATATTTAAACATACTAAGTGTTTGGGAAACTCTAGTTTAAGTTTCACAGACCTCAGCCCAAATATGTAATGGAATTACCCTTTAGAATTATTTCCATTTAGAATTACCACCTACATATTTGGGATGAGAGCTGCAAAACTTAAAGTTGTGTTTCCCAAACTGTGTTCTAACGGTATTATTTCAAAAACAGGTTAATGGCTGTTTCTAGGACGTGTACAAATAGTATCTTTTTCTTAGAGTCAGTATGCAAATTAGTATAATTAATTCTCTGAAAAGACCTGCAGTACAGTTGATTGGTTTTCAAAGCTTTATTTAATATCAAATTTTGCAAGCTTATCTGTGTAGATAAGCTTTTTATTATTTTTCAACAGGCCTATTACTGTAATTTTAGCATACCTATTATCACAGTGGTCAGTAACCTTATATCCCATACCAGCTGTTTTTCTAACGTTTTACTGCAACAGAGCCATGCCCACTTGGGCTTTTGTGCTATAATGGCAGAGTTGAGGGCAGCTGCAACACAGACCATATGGTTAGCAAAGCCTACAGATAGTTATATCTGGTGCTTTACAGAAAAATATTTGCCAATCCTGGTAGCACAATAGAATAGTACTAGACATCAAATTGGGAAATGCCAAATTAAAGAAACATTTTATATCTTTAAACATTATTTCTAATGGATCATTGTAAAATACATATACATACCTGCATAATATAAAATCAATTTTAATTATATGAAATTTGTAATAATGTGATTTTTATTTTTATGAAATTATTTACTTTAAGTATTTACATTTAATATAATTAATTTAAATGAAAATTTAATAATGATTTAGCAGGGCAATAATATAAATATGATTTTTTGTATTATATATATATTTTATTGCAGTTTAGGCTCTGGGTACATGTGCAGAACATGCAGGATTGTTGCATAGGTACTTACATGGCAATGTGGTTTGCTGTCTCCATCCCCCCATCACCTATAGCTGGCATCTCTCCCCATGTTATCCCTCCCCAACCTCCATAACCCATGCTGTTTGTCCCCTATTCCCCCACAACAGCCAGCAGTATGTGATGCCTCCCTCCTTTGCCATGTGTTCTCATTGTTCAAAACCCACTTATGAGTGAGAACATTCAGTGATTGATTTTCTATACTTGGTCAGTTTGCTGAGAATGATGGTTTCCAGATTCATCCATATCCCTGCAAAGGACATAAACTCATCATTTTTGATGGCTGCATAGTATTTCATGGTGTATATGTGCCACGTTTTCCTTGTCCGGTCTACCATCGATGAGTATTTGGGTTGATTCCAGGTCTTTGCTATTGTAAACAGTGCCACAATGAACATACCTGTGCATTTGTCTTTATAATAGAATGATTTACAATCCTTTGGATATATAACCAGTAATGGGATTGCTGGGCCTAATGGAATTTCTGTTTCTTGGTCCTTGAGGAATCACCACACTATCGTCCACAATGATTGAACTTATTTACAATCCCACTGATGATGTAAAGTGTTTCTATTTCTCCACATCCTTTCCAGCACCAGATTTTTTAATGATTGCCATTCTAATTGGTGTGAGATGATACCTCAATGTGGTTTTGATTTGTATTTCTTTAATGAGCAGTGATGATGAGGACTTTTTCATATGTTTGGTGACCTCATATACATCTTCTTTTGAAAAGTGTCTGTTCATGTCCTTTACTCACTTTTGAATGGGGTTTCTTTTTTTCTTGTAAATCTGTTTTAGTTCTTAATAGATTCTGGATATTAGCCCTTTGTCAGATGGGTAGATTGCAAAAATTTTTCCCAATTCTGTTGGTTGCTGGTTCATTTGAATGATTGTTTCTTTTGCTGTACAGAAGCTCTGGAGTTGAATTATATCCCATTTGTCTATTTTGGCTTTTGTAGCCAATGCCTTTGGTGTTTTAGTCATGAAACCCTTGCCTATGCCTATATCCTGAATGGTTTTGCCTAGGTTTTCTTCTGGGGCTTTTATGGTGTTAAATCTTATGTTTAAGTCTTTAATCCATCTGGAGTAAATTTTAGTGTAAGGTGTCAGGAAGGGGTCCAGTTTCTGCTTTCGGCACATGGCTTCCCAACACCATTTATTAAACAGGAAACCCTTTCCCCATTGCTTGTTTTTGTTAGGTTTGTCAGAGATCAGATAGTTGTAGATGTGTAGTGTTTCCTTTGAGGCAACACTACAGAACTACTGTTCTGTTCCATTGGTTTATATATCTGTTCTGGTACCAGTACCATGCTGTTTTGGTTACTGTAGCCTTGTAGTATTGTTTGAAGTCAGGTAGCATGATGCCTCCATCTTTGTTCTTTTTACTTAGAATTGTCTTGGCTATGTGGCCTCTCTTTTGGTTCCATATGAAGTTTAAGGTGTTTTTTTTCCAGTTCTGTGAAGAGTGTCATAGGTAGCTTTATGGGGATAGTGTTGAATCTATAAATTACTTTGGGCAGTATGGCTATTTTCACAATATCAGTTCTTCCTAACCATGAGCATGGAATGTTTCTCCATCTGTTTGTGCTGTGGTTTGTAGCTCTCCTTGAAGAGGTCCTTTATATCCTTTGTTAGTTGTATTTCTCAGTACTTTATTCTCTTTGAAGCAATTGTGAATGCCAGTTCATTCTTGATTTGACTCTCTTTAAGTCTGTTATTGGTTTATAGGAATGCTTGTGATTTCGGCACATTGATTTTGTATCCTGAGACTTTGCTGAAGTTGCTTATCAGTTTAAGGAGATTTGGGGCTATGATGGGGTCTTCTAAATATACAATCATGTCATCTGCAAATAGAGACAATTTGACTTCCTCCTTTCTTGATTGAATAACCTTTATTTCTTTTTCTTGCCTAATTGCTCTGGCTAGAACTTCCAATACTATGTTGAATAGGAGTGGTGAGAGAGGGCATCCTTGTCTAATGCCAGATTTAAAAGGGAATGATTCTAGTTTTTGCTCATTCAGTATATTGTCTGTGGGTTTTTTGTAAATACCTTTATTATTTTGAGATATGTTCCATGAATACATAGTTTATTGAGAGTTTTTAGCATAAAGGACTGTTGAATTTTGTCGAAGGCCTTCTGTGCATCTGTTGAGATAATCGTGATTTTTGTCTTTGGTTCTGTTTGTGTGATGGATTACGTTTGTAGACTTGTGTATATTGAACCAGACTTGCATCCCCAGAATGAAGCCTACTGGATCATAATGGGTAAGCTTTTTGATGTGCTGTTGCAATCAGTTTGCCAGTATTTTATTGAAGGTTTTTATATCAATGTTCATCATGAATATTGGCCTGAAGTTTTCTTTTCTTCTTGAGTCTCTGCTGGGTTTTGGTATCAGGATAATGTTGGTCTCACAAAATGATTTGCAAAGGATTCCCTCTTTTTGGATTGTTTGGAATAGTTTCAGAAGGAGTGGTACCAGCTTATCTTTGTATGTCTGGTAGAATTCAGCTGTGAACCCATCTGGATCTGGGCTTTTTTTGATTGATAGGCTATTAATTGCTGTCTCTACTTCAGCCTTTGTTATTGGTCTATTCAGGGTTTCAACTTCTTCCTGGTTTAGGCCTTGGAAGGTGAAAGTGTCCAGGAATTTATCCATTTCTTCCAGATTTACTGGTTTTTGTGCATAGAGTTGTTTGTAGTGATCTCTTATGGTAGTTTGTATTTCTGTGGAATCACTGGTGATATCCCCTTTATCTTTTTTTTTTTAATCACATCTATTTTATTCTTCTCTCTTTTCTTTTTCATTAATCTGGCTAGTGGTCTATTTTGTTGATCTTTTCAAAAAACCATCTCCTGGATGGTTATTAATTTTTTAAGGTTATATTAATTTTTTAAGGGTTTTTTGTGTCTCTATCTCCTTCAGTTCTGCTCTGATCTTAGTTACTTCTTGTCTTCTGCTAGCTTTTGAGTTTTTTAAATCTTACTCCCCTAGCTCTTTCAATTTGATGATAGGGTGTCAATTTTCTATCTTTCCTTGCTTCTCATGTAAACATTTATTGCAATAAATTTTCCTCTAGACACTGCTTTAAATGTGTCCCAGAGATTCTGGTACATTGTATCTTTGTTCTCATTGGTTTCAAAGAACATCTTTATTTCTGCCTTCATTTCTTTGTTTATCCAATTGACATTCAAGAGCCAGTTGTTTGGTTTCCATGAAGTGCAGATCTGAGTTAGTTTCTTTATCCTGAGTTCTAATTTGATTGCACTGTGGTCTGAGAGTCTGTTATGATTTCTGTTCTTTTGCATTTGTTGAGGAGTGATTTACTTCCAATTATGTGGTCAATTTTAGAGAAGGTGTGATGTGGTGCTGAGAAGAATGTATATTCTGTGGATTTGTGGTGCAGAGTTCTGTAGATGACTATTAGGTTTACTTGATCCAGATCTGAATTCAAGTCTTGGATATCCTTGCTAATTTTCTGTCCCGTTGATCTGAATAATATAAATATTCTTAGAAATTTTGTCTGAAGTGAGGAGAAAAACACTACTTCGTAAACTGTTTGATAGTCTGCCATTTCTTCTGTGAAATCCTCTAGAGAAGATTAAAAACGTATAATTCTTTCTTGCTTTCCTTTTAGAAGTAGTTACTAATATAAATGTGTATGTGCATAATTACTGTGTCTTACCATTGTGAGTTTGAGGATATCTTGCTTCCTCTTAACATTCAAAATTAACTAGCAAAGGTGTTAGATTACAAATGTTGAAACTTGAGTTTAACTGCTGTCTCAGGTGTTACATAGATTTCCAAACTAAAGAATCTGCCGCAATTCTTCAGGAGTATTAGTAATGAAGCTGAATGAAACTTTCTAATTTTTTTTAATTGTTAATTTTTTATTGCGTTTTAGGTTTTGGGGTACATGTGCAGAATGTGTAAGATAGGTACACACGTGGCAGTGTGTTTTGCTGCCTACCGCCCCTTCACCCACATTTGGCATTTCTCCCCATGCTATTCCTCCCCAGCTCCCCACCCACTCTCCCTCCCCTGTTCCCCCCAATAGACCCCAGTGTGTAGTACTCCCTTCCCTGTGTCCATGTGTTCTCATTGTTCATCACCCACCTTTGAGTGAGAACAAGCGGTATTTCATTTTCTGTTCTTGTGTCAGTTTGCTGAGAATGATGTTCTCCAGATTCATCCATGTCCCTACAAAGGACACGAACTCATCATTTTTGATTGCTGCATAATATTCCATGGTGTATATGTGCCACATTTTCCCAGTCCAGTCTATCATGGATGGGCATTTGGGTTGGTTCCAGGTTTTCACTATTGTAAACAGTGCTGCAATGAACATTCGTGTGCATGTGT
>JAPYYA010002371.1:0-14072 GCA_028533165.1 Leontopithecus rosalia
AAGAAATGGTACATCAGGGAAAAAATAGTGTTTTAAGGACATCGACATCAAAGAGAAAGAATGAACATATGGCTCTAGGAAAACTTAGAATTTCCTCTCTAATAAACACACTTTAAACAAAATAAACATGTTGGGTACCAGCCCCAACCAGGTATGTGGGTGAAGAGGGATTGAGAAAAGGAAATAAAGACAGAGACACAAGAGTAGAATTTATAGCATGGGTTCAGGGGACCAGTGCAAGCCTGGGAACCCAAACGCTTTTATTATGTGCATAATCTCATTGATCTTATAGGCATGGAAGTGGAGGGTGAAGGGTTAGGTAAGATGGGAAGGGGAGCACTTGAGAGCCTTCTAAGACATGCTAAGCTGGTGTTCTGAGCATTTAACAGCACTTGAGACCTTCTAAGATATGCTATACTAGTACTCTGAGTTTATCACTGAATGGTATCAGGGTGTGGCTGCATCAGAAGCATAGAGGATGGCATCTGGTCAGACCACACCCAGTACATCAAGGGGCATTTTCTCTGGAGCATTGAGGACACAGAGCAATTAAAATCACTCCATATTCCAAGAACTTCGGCTGAGCCCCAGGTGTTCTGTGATCTCTGCCCTGCTGCAAGGCTTTTCTCCTCCTTGCCAGCTCCCATCTGCAAAGACCCTCCCAGATCTTGTGAGCAGAGGTCACCTCCCTTCTCAGAGATCTTTGCATAAGCCCTCTTTATGAGACCCTCATGCAGTCTCCATGTTGGAAAGGTATTCATGGGACCAGAATAGTATTTCCTGTTGCAGCCACCACCACCACCCATCCCCGTGTTCCCTGGTGTTACTGTACTCTCAGATGATGTTTACCTTAGGTCTCCTGTTGCTGCTTGATTTCTAATTAACTGTACGAATAATATAGTTCGGTGTATAAACTTCAGTATACTCTGAGCCAAGCAAGCTTATAATTATTTAGCTAGAATTAACATAGATCTCTGTAAGGGTTATTGCAGAGTTTAAAATGAGGAAACTAAGGCCAGTATAAGAAAATTAAATGCCAATTTATTCAGCTCCCAGGCGAGGTTCTATGGTCCGGGGAAAGGGGGCCAGAGAAATCAAGCTGACTTTCTGGGGCGTGGGGTTTTTATGGCTATGAGGAACGAGCAACAGCTGGGTGCTGTGATTGGCTCCAGGAGAGTGGGATTGGGATGGAGCGGGATTGAGACGGGGTGGGCCGCTATTGGTTGGCAGGTTGTTGGGCAGGTTTTCCGGTGCGAGAGCCGGCCAGGGTTGCATCAGCTGGAGCCTTCCAGGAGAGCCATGCGGCAGAGCTAGGTGCTGGGTGCAGAGCCTGGTGCCAGGTGCAAAGTCAGGTACTGAGTGCAGAGGTGGGTGTGTCCGGCCTTCCAGCGAGGCAACCAGCCTTACATTCCGACCCTTTTGATGATATAGGATGCTGCTTCTTTCTGGCTACTTCCTGCTCAATAGGGGCAGAGTGAGGGAGAAGGGTCAGTTGGCTGGTGCTTCTGTTGGGAGTCAGACATAGGGGTGAAGTAGCATCTGGTTTGCGGTGATCCTGGAAATTTCTCTCATGTGGGCCTGTAAAAACTTGAGGAAAAAAGGGGTTAGCATTAACAGAAGACGAACTATGATGATGGGAGTGATAATAGGGGTTAGCCAGGTTAGCATGGGGGATTGCCACCAGTTAAGAGGGGAGACTGATGCATTCTGCTTCTTGTGGAGGTCCTCTTGGAGGCGATAGAGAGTGTTGACATTTTCTTCTACAAGGCCTGATTTAATATCAGCACTGCTCCTGAAGAAACAGACAGGTACCTCCCTTTTCTGCTGTCAGCAAGTCAAGGGCCTGTCGGTTCTGGAGAGTTACCTGGGCCAGGGACGTGATTTGTCGCTGGAGGGAGGCCAGGGAGGTGGCCGATGCTTCGATAGCCACGTGAAGCTTGTCCTTCAGTTGAGTGGCTGAGGTGACACTAGCCTAGGGCGCCACTACCCAGCCGAAGGTACCGGAGGTCTATCGGTTCTTCTACAGGTCCTGAATTGTGAGTTGAAGTGTTCGTTGGGCCAGAGGGTCAGAAGACTGTCTGGAGAGGGCGAGGGCTGTGGCCTGTGGATTTTGTATTGGTAATAGGGACATCCTCCCTAGGTGGCGTTCCACCAGTGACAGTAGTCATGGAGCTGGTCATAGAGGAAGCACAGACCCAGTTGATAATGTGGAGCTTCTTTAAGAATACCACTTTTAGAGGTTGGGATGGTGATGGTTATGGGTGCCTGACAGCCTGTTGTTGGGCAGTCACCTGGTGCTAGATATTGAGTGTGGGTGGAAGTACCATCTACCCATGACTCTTGAACATAAAAGTGCCACGCGTACGAGCTGGCTTCAAGAGGGGATATCAGAAGGACTGTCAGGTGGAGGCTCTGAAGGGTTAGGCGGTGATGGGTTGGGGCAACGGGTGAGGCAGAGGCGAGTGGGGCCCAGGGGTTTGGATTTCCACTGATCATTTTGGGGGACCAGCTTGAGGCGGGACACATGGTACCATGGAGTGTGACCCAGGAGTTTGGCTGCTGTTGGGGTGGTTAGGATAACAATGTGAGGTCCCAACCACCTGGGCTGTAACGATCCTGGTTTGAGCTCCCAGAGAACACTGTCACCTGGTTGGAGAGGTGTTGCTGGGTAGGGGTCCTCCGGTCCTGGAACAATAGGGAGGGTGCGGTCCGCGTGCTCCCTAAGCAGGTGGCAGAGAAGGGAGAAGAAGAGAAAAGGTAGGAAGCCAGTGGGGGAGGGTTTTACAGGGAGATTATGAGACACCAGAAAAGGCCGGCCATACAGCAATTCAAAGGGGCTAAGGCCCGTTGGCCCCCGTGGGGTGGCCCGGACCTGGTCCAGGGCAAGAGGTAGGAGTGTGGGCCAAGAGAGTTTTACCTCAATAGCAAGTTTGGCTAAATGGTCTTTTTTTTTTTTTTTTTTTTTGAGACGGAGTTTCGCTCTTGTAACCCAGGCTGGAGTGCAATGGCATGATCTCGGCTCACCACAGCCTCCGCCTCCTGGGTTGAGGCAATTCTCCTGCCTCAGCCACCTGAGTAGCTGGGACTACAGGCACGTACCACCATGGCCAGCTAATGTTTTGTATTTTTAGTAGAGATGGGGTTTCACCATATTGACCAAGATGGTCTCGATCTCTTGACCTCGTGATCCACCCACCTCGGCCTCCCAAAGTGCTGGGATTACAGGCTTGAGCCACTGCACCTGGCCGGCTAAATGGTCTTTGAGGATGCCGTGGGCCCGTTCAACTTTACCCGACAACTGAGGATGGTAAGGGATGTGTAGTTTCCGGGAGATGTTGAGGGACTTGGCAACTAGCTGCACTACTTGGGCCGTAAATGCTGGACCATTAATGCTGGACCGTTGTCCAACTGGATGGTGGCAGGTAGGCCGAAGCGAGGGATGATTTCTTGAGTAAGAAGGGAGGCCACCGTGTCTGCTGTCTCCTGGGAGGTGGGGAAGGCTTCAATCCAATCTGAAAAGGTATCTACAAAAGTTAGGAGTTAGCAGAGCTTTTTGTGACTGGGCATATGAGTGAAGTCAATTTGCCAGTCTTGGGCCGGTAGGTTGCCACACATTTGATGGGTAGGAAACTGTGGCCTTAGGCCTCCATGAGGCAAGACCTTAAAGCAAGTAACGTATGCCCTTGTGTACCTGCTCAATTGTTTGTTGCAGACGTGGCGAGAAAAAGAGGGGCTGTACAAAGCGGTGTAACGGCTTAGACCCTTTATGTAAGGATTGGTGGATTTCAGCAATAATTTTACGGGCCTGTTCCCAGGGAAGGGCGATTCTGTTATTTAAGAAGATTCAGCCCTGATTAGATTCTGTTCCCCCCTTTAGTATAAGGGCCTGTTTTTCTGATGGTGAGTATACAGGCTGTGTGGCCATGGTAAGGAAGAGAACAGGGGTAGGGGTCAACTTGGTGTTAGTTAAAGATCTTGCTGCTGTGTCTGCCCACTCATTGCCCTGGGAGGTGGCATCATGCTTGGCTTAGTGTCCTCGGCAGTGTATGACTGCAACCTCCCTGGGCAATGTTATCATTGCCTGTAAAAGGTTGGAGATTTGTGTAGCATTAATTATGGGGAACCCTTTTGTGGTAAGGAATCCCTGCTCTCTCCAGAGGGCAGAGTGGCAATGGGTAATAGGAAAAGCATATTTTGAGTCAGTATAGATATTTGCTCACTTTCCCTGTGCTAGTGTGAGAGCTCAGGTTAGGGCAATGAGCCCCGCCTTTTGTGATGTGGTTCCGTCAGGGAGGCAACGTGCCTCGAGGGTGGCTGAATCTGTGACTACCACATAGGCTGCCTTTCACCTCCTGTCTGCTGTTGTTACTGAACTTCCATCGACATAGAAAGTAAGGTCTGGGTTAGGCAGGGGAAGGTCGGATAGGCCCTCCCGAGGTTTGGCAAGTGCATCCATTAGTTCAGGGCAGGAGTGGGCTGGGGAAGGGGGAAGGGATGGAAGAGGAAGCAGGGTAGCCAGGTTGAGTGGGGAAATAGGGTGAAGGCTGACTGAAGGATTCTCAGTGAAGAGCAGGTGGAACTCCTGTAGACGAGAGGGCCCTAGGTGAGCGAGGGATTTGTGGGAGAGGAGGTCAGTAAGCCGGTGAGGAGAGAACACTGAGATGGGCTGGCCCAGGGTAAATTTTAGGGATTCCTTGGTAAACTCTGTTGTTTCTCCCAGGACCCGCAGGCAAGGCTGCCACCCTCTGGGGTCAAGTTGCTTCAATAAGTAGGCTATAGGGCGGAACACAGGACCCAGGGGTTGGGTTAGAACCCCAATAGCAATGCCCTGTTTTTCATCAGTGAACAGATAAAAGGGGCGATTGAGGTCCAGCAGATGAAGTGGGGGTGTGGTGGACAGAGAGCAGTTTGGAGGGTTTTAAAAGCCGATCTTACAACCTCTGGATGGGAGAGAGGTCCCGTGGGGGTGTCCTTAGCCGCCACGTACAGATGTTTAGCTAGAGAGGAAAAGTTAGATATCCAATGGCAAAAGAATCCTACAAATCCTAAAAAAGGAGAGAATCTGGTCAGCAGTCTCCGGGGCCTGCAGCGAAAGAAGTGCCTTCCGGCGATCTGTTGTTAGGGTTTTAGTTTTGCAGGTGAGGCAGATGCCCAAGTAGACCACCGAGGTGACTGAAAACTGGGCTTTGGAGGAGATACTCGGTATCCCTGAGATCCAAGAAAGTTAAGGAGAGTGGCAGTATGCTGTTGGGATAGGGAGAGGGAGGCGATACAGCGTAACAGGTCATCTACGTACTGGAGGAGACTGGGTTGAAGGGGGCAGGAGCCAAGATTGGCTGCCAAGCCTTGTCCAAAAATGTGAGGGCTGTCTCGGAACCCCTGAGGCAGGACCGTCCAGGTAAGCTATAGTGACAGGTTGGTGTCAGGATTGGTACAGGTGAAAGAAAGAGAAAGTAGGACTCAGGGTGAAGGGGAATGGTAAAGAAGGCGACCTTGAGGTCAAGAACTGTAAAATGAGAGGTAGTGGAGGGAATGTTTGATAATAGGGTGTATGGGTTGGGGACTACAGGGTGGAGGGGTACCACCGCCTCGTTAATAAGGTGCAGGTCCTGAACCAGGCAGTAGCTGTCGGACGGCTTTCGGAGGGGCAGGATAGGAGTGTTACAAGGGGAACTGGTGGGAGTAAGTAGTTCCTGGGCTAGCAGGTGGGTAATGATAGGCTTCAGGCCTTGACGGTGGGTCTTCGAGATGGAGAACTGAGGACATGAAGGAAAGTGGGTAGGATTTCTGAGAAGTATCTTAACCAGGGGATGATTGGCCACTACAGGCTTGGAGGTATCCCATACCAGGGGATTAACTACGTCAGGAGGGATAGGGGGTTGGGGCGAGGAGTTAAGACAGGGCGTAGAGTCAGTTAGGAGTGGCAGTAGGAGGTGGGTGGATGACAGGCTTGAGTGTGGGGGGCCAGTGAGCTGGAGAGTGGCCTCCACAGTCTGGAGAATGTCTTATCCTAAAAGGGGGACTGGGCATGAGGGTATAATTAAAAAAGAGTGGGAAAAGGGGTATCCCTCAAGAACACAGGCTAAAGGATAGGTTTGATTAGGACAGGAAGGCTTTCTGTCAATTCCCATGACTGAAACCTAGGAAGATATGCTAGGTCCTGAGTAGGAAGGCAATACAGAATAGGTAGCCCCCGTATCCACTAAGAAGGAAATGGAACTTACCCACTACCTGCAGTGTTACCCTGGGCTTGGCAAGGGTGACGGGGGTCTTTGAGACCAGGCTGCGTCAGTCGTCCAGAAGGCCAAGAAGTTCAAGCGATGGGATTGCTTCCTGCGGACCAGCCTGCCCTCCACATAGAGGTGCGGGGGGTGGGCCTGTAGTCCGAGATAGGCAATCACTGTGCCAATGTCCAAGCTGCTTGCAGTCCAGGCAGGGCTTGGTAGGTGGTTGGGGACATGGACACTGACGTGCCCAGTGTCCCTCCTTACCGCACTTGAAACAGGGCCCAGGGAGAATGCCTCCGGAGTTCTTGGCGGGTTTTGATGGACCCCCCTCCATGAGGCGCCTGGTAGGCTGCCGACCTCAGTGCTGCCACAAGAGCTTGGATTTGGAAGCTTACCTTTTGCTGTAGATGGGCCTGGCAGGTGGCCTCAGCCTTTTCCTCTCGGCCATTAAAAACTTTAAATGCCATGTTTACCAGGTCTCGTATGGGAGTTTGGGGGCCCTCTTCAGCCTTTTTAAGTTTCTTTCTAATGTCAGCTGCAGACTGAGAGATGAAATGGGTGGCTAGGACTGTAGCCCCCGGTAAAGAGGCCGGTTCCAGCCAGGTATGAAGGATCATAGCATTAGTTAATTGGTCGAGGAAGGCGGCAGGGTTTTCAGTAGGACCCTGAGTTATTTCCCTTAACTTACTATAATTAACTACCTTTTGGGCTGTGCTTTGCATGCCCACTAGGAGGCACTCTAGCATTTGGTCTTGGCGGCAGCGGCCATCTTGACCAGTTTGATAGTTCCAATTAGGGTCGGCCTCGGGGACTGCTGTCGCACCTTCTGGCATTTGATTGTCCGTGAGATGTACCTTATCAGCGTGTGCCCGGGCTGCCATAAGGATGTGGTCACGCTCATCTGGGGTGAGGGTGGAGGACAGAATCACATAGGTATCATGCCAGGTGAGGTCGTAAGCCTGGGTGAGGTAGCGGAATTCTTTGGTGTAAGCAGTAGGTTTGGTGGAAAATGACCCTAGGTGTTTCTCAATGGCTGATAGATCAGAGAGGGAGAAGGGAACATGTATGCGAACAATGCCTTCCACTCCAGCAACCTCGCAAAGGGGCAAAGGAGGGAGGTTTCATCGTTAGCACAGCACGAGTGGGTGTGAGCACTGACAGGAGGGGCTAGGTTGGGACTAGGAAGACTTGGAGGAGCTGGAGGGGGTTGAGGTTCTGCATATGGCAGAGGGTTTGTGGGTTGGGCGGGTGGAAAGGAGAGTTATTTGGGCGGGTCAGGGTTGGAAAAGGAGGATGGTGGAGGGGCCGAGGGCGGTGAGGGAGTTTCTTTGGCCAGGAGCACCTGAGCGGTGGTGCAAGAGGAACAGAGGGTGGGGTGGGAGCGAAGATACCAGAAGACCTGAACATAGGGGACCTCTGACCATTTACCATTTTTTTGACAGAAATTGTCTAAGTCGGTTAGAATGCCAAGATTGAAAAGTTCCCTCCAGTGGCCACTTGGACTGATTTTCCAGAGGATACTGGGGCCAGGCCACGGTGGAGAGGAAAAGCAGCCTTTTTTTTTTTTATGGAGAGACTCAGCTTGGGTAAATTTTGGACTAGACTTCCCAGTAGTGACTTGGAGTCTAGGTGGAACTCCTGATTACCCATAGTTCACTCTCTGTTGCGGAGTAGTCAGGAGTGAGGAATGGTGTCCCGGACCGCAACAACTGAGTACTGGAGGTTACGGGGAAGGACAGGAGTATAGGGACGTCTCCACAATATTTCTGTCTTTCGGGACAGGCAAGCAGGGGCACCGGGACATCTCTGCGAGACCCAGAGCTTGAGACGGAAAGGAGTCCTTGACGTGGCCGCAATTACAGACAGGGTACCCCAAGGTTCGGAGCAAACAGAGGATGGGGTTATGGGCAATAGGAGTCTTACCAAGTGATAGCTGCAGATGATCGGAGGGGCTGCGGCTCCCTGGTTCGGCTTATGGTAGAGGAGTCAGTTTCCCCCAGGAGGTGTCTTGAACTCCTCCCGGGTCTCGGCACCACTTGTAAGGGTTATTGCCAAGTTTAAAATGAGGAAACTGAGGCCAGTATAAGAAAATTAAATACCAATTTATTCAGCTCCCAGGCGAGGTTCTGTGGTCTGGGGAAAGAGGGCCAGAGAAGTCATGCTGACTTCCTGGGGTGTGGGGTTTTTATGGCTATGAGGAACAGCAACAGCTGGGTGCTCTGATTGGCTCCAGGGGAGCAGGATTGGGACGGGTGGGCCACTATTGGTTGGCGGGTTGTTGGGTAGGTTTTCTGGTGTGAGACCCAGCCAGGGTTGCATCAGCCGGAGCCTTCCAGGGGAGCCATGAGGCAGAGCCTGGTGCTGAGTGCAGAGCCTGGTGCTGGGTGCAGAATCAGGTGCTGAGTGCATAGGTGGGTGTGTCCGGCCTCCCGACAAAGCAACTGGCCTTCCAGTTTCTGCCTGGCCACCTTGACCCACAAAACAGATAAGTCAGAGTGAGAAAGTATTTGTTTGACATGGTAAAAGCCCCATAAAACTGCATACCTCAACCATACCTCAGCTTTCTGTTGAAACTGCTCTCTGTAACCCCTAATGTGACAGGTAAGCAGTCCAAACCTACACCATCTTGGCCCCTGTGACTTGTAATAAATAATTAAGGTCTGTGATTTCCACCCTACCCAGACAATGTGTAAACAAATGCTTATCTTCACTTTTGTGAACCACTTAAGTAACAATCAGAATGTCAAAAGTCCCCTGGCCCTTGGAATGTCTGAGCCCCTCACCCTCATTTCCGCCCACGAGGTGATTTACAGAATCCAGTAGCCCTCAGAATGTCTGAAACCCCTCACCCTCACCCCTGAGGTGGTTTTACGGGTATAAAATGTCTTGACACCCTCCTTTCAGGGCCACGGGTTGGAGAGATGTGAGTCCTCCGTGGCCGCTTGCAATAAAGACCCTGCAGTTTGGCATACTTTTGGTGTTGACTTTCTATGCTCGGGCCAGTACAACATTTATAAATGATACTACTAGCAAAAGATTGTATGAAACAATAATAGCTAATAATTTTATAGTACTAATATGTTCCAGACACTCTTATTTTTGTTTTCGTTTTTTTTTTTCATTATACTTTAAGTTCTGGGATACATGTACAGAACATGCAGATTTGTTACCTAGGTGTACACGTGCCATGGTGGTTTGCTCTACCCATCAATTCCTCATCTACATTAGGATTTCTCCTAATGCTATCCCTCCCTTAACCCCCAGTCCCCGACAGGCCCCAGTCTGTGATGTTCCCCTCCCTGTGTCCATGTATTCTTATTGGTCAGCTCCCACTTATGAGTGAGAACATGCAGTGTTTGTTTTCCATTCTTATGTTAGTTTGTTGAGAATAATGGTTTCCAGCTTTATCCATGTCCCAGAAAAGGACATGAACTCAGTCTTTTTTATGGCTGCATAGTATTCCATCGTGTCTGTGCCACATTTTTTTTTAATCTAGTCTGTCGTCGATGGGCATTTAGGTTAGTTCCAAATCTTTGCTATTGTGAACAGTGCTGCAATAAACATACATGTAGATGTGTCTTTATAGTAGAATGATTTATAATCCTTTGGGTATACACCCAGTAATGGGATTGCTGGGTCAAAGGGTAATTCTGGTTCCCGATTCTTGAGGAATCACCACACTGGCTTCCACAATGGTTGAACTAATTTACACTTCCACTAACAGTGTTAAAGCATTCCTATTTCTCTACATCCTCTCCAGCATCTGTTGTTTCCTGACTTTTTAATGATTGCCATTCTAACTGGCAGGAGAGGGTATCTCATTGTGGTTTTGATTTGCATTTCCCTAATGACCAGCGATGATGAACTTTTTTTCATATGTTTGTAGGCTGCATAAATGTCTTCTTCTGAGAAGTGCCAGACACTCTTCTAAGCACTTGAGGTGTGCGCATGTGTGTATGTATATATATCTTGCTTGTATGTAGATTACATACCTCATAGGGTGGTTATATGGTGAAATAAGCCTATGTGTATGTATGAATGTATGTATATATATATATATATATATATATATATGGTTATATGATGAAATAAGCCTACATGTATATTTACATCATACAGGCTTATTTCATCATATAACCATATAACCACTCTGTGAGGTTGTTATTTTGCAGATAAAGAACTGAGATACATGGCTCTTAAGTAGTGGGTTGAGAGTTGAGACAGTCTTAATTATTTATGTTGGTGTATATAATCTATAAGTATTGAGACAGTAAATTAAATTATACATGTGAATGTAAATCAATAGAAAACAAAGCAAACACATATGCAGTTTACAAAAAAGAAAGTGTGAATCACCAGTACAATACTCAGTCTCAACAACAGGGAAATGCAACTTAGAGAAATACCATCTCATTTTCATTAGATTGGGATAAATTAAGAAGTCTGATGACCAAGTATTGTTAAGGAAGTGGAGCAGTAGCAGTTGTTGCATACCACCGATGGAAGTGAATTTAGTACGGTTACTTTGAGGATTACTTTGGCAATTTCTCAGAGAAGCTTCATAGGTTCTTAAGATATGTCTAACATCATAACGGCATTTTTTGTCATGGTGAAAAATTAAAAGCAAACTCAGTGTCCATCAAAAAGAGAATTGTTAAACTGGTATAGTTCATACAGTAGAAGACTATACAATTGAAATGAGTGGAGTAGAGTTATATATATCAACATGAATAAATGTCAAAAGTACTATATAGTGATATAACTAAATCATATGCTATTTCAAGAAACTGCCAAACTAGTAGTGTGTAGTGTTACCTCATTATAGTTTTAGTTTTCGTTTTCCTAATGCAATGATGATGTTGAGCATCTTTTCATGTGCTATTTGCCATCAGTATATACTCTCTGGTGAATTCTTTGTTCAGATCTTTTGTGCATTTTAAAATAAAATTTGTCTTTTTTTTTTTTTTTAGCACTCTGTATTGTTAAAATTCATCAGATGTGATTTGCACATTTTTTTTTTCTGTCTGTGGCTTGTCTTTTTATTCTCATCAGTATTTCATAGGATAGATGTTCTGAATTTTGATGGCATCCAATTTAATAATACTTTTCTGGATGCTGATTTTGGTATCATATATAAGAAATCTTTGCCTAACCGAAGGTTACAAAGATTTCCTCCTATATTTTCTTATAGCAGTTTTATAGTTTATGAGTCTTTACATTAAGACATATAATCAGTTTTGAGTTAAGTTATACATATTGTGGATGAAAGTTCACAATTTTACAATTAGGCATCCAGTTGTTTCAGTTTCACTTATTGAAAAGACTGTCCTTTCCCCACTGAATTACTCTAGAACCTTTGTCAAAAATCAGTTGACCGTTTATATGTGGGTCTGTTTCTGGACTCTTCTGTTTCTGGACCCTTCTCTTTCATTGGTCTGTCTTCTTGTATGCCTGTAGTATATTCTCTTAATTGCTGTAACTTTATAATAAGTCTTGAATTGGGTAATATAAGTCCTCTAACATTTTCATATAAATCATTTTGTATTATGTTTTATAGTAGCTTGTCAGTTTCTGAAAAAGCCTGAGATTTTCATTGGAATTACATTGACTCTATAGTTCTACTTGGGGAAAGTTGACATATTTAGATACTATTGTAGTGTAATGTAAATCGTCTTTTTAAAATTTATATTTAATTTCTAGTTTAACTTAGTTGTTAGTATATGGAAATACAATTGATTTCTGTATGTTGCTCTTGTATCTTATGTGAAAGGAAAATAAATTTCTGGACCCCAGAATCAATAAGCCAAAGGGAAAAACTCAAGCTGGGAAATATCAGGCAGACTTGCCTCCCATTATATTCCTAAATAAGATAGCTATAAGATAAAAAAGCTACATATCTCCCTCACAGTTTGCCTATAAGGAAGTTCCTGAGGGCCTCAAGATCTTTACCCTAAAAACAGTTTTATGAATCACACCTTGGCAATGTAAATTGATAGCTTATCTTCACAGTTGCAGGACATAGAAGAGAACTTAAGTTATCCTTCAGGTCACCTAAGACAAATACATATCCGATTGCCTCTTCTGTCCTATTGTTTATGTAAAAATATAGATTCACTGATCCAGATTAAGGCATAAGTGATTATTCCTCTACCCACCTCTGATGTACAAATTGTATATTCAGTGAAAGGGTGATCAAAGACTCAAAAGAATACAGCTGTTTGTCTCTTATCTACCTGTGACCTCCTGGAAGCACCCTCTACTCCTTCGAGTTGTTCCACCTTTATGAATGAAACCAGTGAACATCACACATAATGATTGATGTTTCATGTCTCCCTGAAGTGTGTAAAACCAAGCTGTACCCCAACCAACTTAGATGGGCACATGTCAGCAGAACTCCTGAGGCTGTGTGACAGGAATGTCCTTAATCTTTGCAAAATAAACTTTCTAAATTGATTGAAATCTGTCTCATACTTTTGGGTTCAGACCTGCAGCCTAACTAAACTCACTTATTCGTTCTATTCGCTTTTTTTTTTTTTGGTATATTCCACTGGCTTTTCTGTATAGATTATCATATTATCAGCCCACAAAGACAGTTCCAGTATATATATTTTTTATTTTGTTCTTTTGCCTTATTGCACTAGCCACACTTCTAGTACAGTGCTGAATAGAAGTGGTGAGAGTGAATACTTTGCATTGTTTCTGATCTTAAGAATAAACCATTTAGTCTTTCACCATTAAGTATATTACGAATTGAGTTTTTCGTGGATATTCTTCTTCAGATTGAAAAAATTCTTTTATCCTACTTAGCTGAGTGTTTGCATGATGATTAGATGTTCGATTTTGTGCAAAACTTTTTTATTGTTAATATAGTAAATTATAGTGATTGATTTTCAAATGTTGGCCTTGCATTCCTTCTTTGATAAACTGCAATTGGTCATCAATTGACCTTTTGTCATATTCATATATTGTTGGATTAGGTTTACTAAATGTTTGTAAAAAATTTTAAAATCTGTGTTCGTAGGATATTGACTCTTTTTTTCCTTTAAAGTTTTTGTCTGGTTTTAGTATCAGGGAAATGTTGGCCTTGTAGGATATGTTGGGAAATGTATCTACCACTCCTTCAGTTTTCAGGAAGAGTTTGTTTAGAATTGGTATTCTTTCTTCCTTTAAGTGTTTGGTAAAATTCACAAGTGAAGTCATTAGGGCATTAATTTTTTTGTGTGAAAATTTTAAGCTACAAATTCAACTTCTTTAGTAGATACAGAACAATTCAGGATATCTACTTCTTTTTAAGTCATCTTTGGTAGTTTGTATGTTTTAAGCATTTGTGTAGTTCACATAAATTGTTGAATTTATTGGAATAAAATTATTCATGTTATTTACTTGTCCTTTTAATATCTGTGCAATTCGTAGTGATGTCACCTCTTTCCTACTATCAGTAATTTGTGTCATTTTTTTTTCTTATCAATTTGGCTAGAGGTTTATTCATTTTACTGATTTATTTCCCCCACAAGGAATCAGCTTTTGGTTTCATTAATTTTTCTCTATTGTTTTTCTAGTTTAAATTTTATCAGTTTCTACTCTTTATTACTTCTGTTATTTTGCTTACTTGGGTTTTTTTTTTTTTTAATTTTTATTGCATTTTGGGATTTGGGGTACATGTGCAGAACATGCAAGATAGTTGCATAGGTACACACGTGGCAGTGTGTTTTGCTGCCTTCTGCCCCCTCACCCATATTTGGCATTTCTCCCCATGCCATCCCTCCCCTGCTCCCCGCCCCCCGCTGTCCCTCCCCTATTTCCCCCAATAGACCTCAGTGTGTGGTGCTCCCCTCCCTATGTCCA